>JARQOD010000484.1:0-149859 GCA_033576555.1 Oophaga sylvatica
CTTACGCTCAGCTCCAGCCTTCATGTCTGTGAGGAGCGGCAGGATCCGCACATTGTACAGTCATGGGCAAAAGTTTTGAGAATGACACAAATATTATATTTTCACATGATCTGCTGCCCTCTGGTTTTTATGTGTGTTTGACAGATGTTTTTATCACAGACAGAAATATAATAATTGTAAACATATGAGTAACAAAAGCTTATATTGACAGTTAGAATGAGTTAATGCAGCAAGTCAATATTTGCAGTGTTGACCCTTCTTCTTCAGGACCTCTGCAATTCTCCCTGGCATGCTCTCAATCAACTTCTGGACCAAATCCTGACTGATAGCAGTCCATTCTTGCACAATCAATGCTTTCATTTTGTCAGAATTTTTAGGTTTTTGTTTGTCCACCCGTCTCTTGATGATTGACCACAAGTTCTCAATGGGATTAAGATCTGGGGAGTTTCCAGGCCATGGACCCAAAATCTCTATGTTTTGTTCCCTGAGCCATTTAGTTATCACCTTTGCTTTATGGCAAGGTGCTCCATCATGCTGGAAAAGGCATTGTCGATCGCCAAACTGCTCTTGGAGGGTTGGGAGAAGTTGCTCTTGGAGGACATTCTGGTACCATTCTTTATTCATGGCTGTGTTTTTAGGCAAGACTGTGAGAGAGCCGATTCCCTTGGCTGAGAAGCAACCCCACACATGAATGGTTTCAGGATGCTTAACAGTTGGCATGAGACAAGACTGTGGTAGCGCTCACCTTGTCTTCTCCGAATGAGGCGTTTTCCTGATGTCCCAAACAATCGAAAAGGGGATTCATCAGAGAAAATAACTTTACCCCAGTCCTCAGCAGTCCACTGCCTGTACCTTTTGCAGAATATCAGTCTGTCCATGATGTTTTTTCTGGAGAGAAGTGGCTTCTTTGCTGCCCTCCTTGAGACCAGGCCTTGCTCCAAGAGTCTCTGCCTCACAGTGCGTGCAGATGCACTCACACCTGCCTGCTGCCATTCCTGAGCAAGCTCTGCACTGCTGGTAGCCCGATCCCGCAGCTGAAACACTTTTAAGAGACGGTCCTGGCGCTTGCTGGTCTTTCTTGGGCGCCCTGGAGCCTTTTTGGCAACAATGGAACCTCTCTCCTTGAAGTTCTTGATGATGCGATAGATTGTTGACTGAGGTGCAATCTTTCTAGCTGCGATACTCTTCCCTGTTAGGCCATTTTTGTGCATTGCAATGATGACTGCACGTGTTTCTTTAGAGATAACCATGGTTAACAGAAGAGAAACAATGATGCCAAGCACCAGCCTCCTTTTAAAGTGTCCAGTGGTGTCATTCTTACTTAATCATGACAGATTGATCTCCAGCCATGTCCTCATCAACACCCACACCTGTGTTAATGGAGCAATCACTGAAAAGAGGTTACCTGGTCCTTTTAAGGCAGGGCTGCAATGATGTTGAAATGTGTTTTGGGGGATAAAGTTCATTTTCTAGCCAAATATTGACTTTGCAAGTAATTGCTGTTAAGCTGATCCCTCTTTATAACATTCTGGAGTATATGCAAATTGCCATTAGAAAAAGTGAAGCAGTAGACTTTGTAAAAATTAATATTTGTGTCATTCTCAAAACTTTTGGCCATGACTGTACAGTCCATGTGGAGGATCTTGTGATCCCGTTCACTCCTGGAGTCAGATCCATTCCCGGACTCCTTCACACGGTTCTTATCACCAGGGACTGAGGATGGAGCTGATCTGAGGCGGCTGCGCTCACATCTCACATTGTTCCTCCAGGTCATCGGGTAGAAGCGCGGACAGAAGCCGATCCTGCTTTAAAATAAGCCAAAATTTAGGCAAATGGGAAGAGCAAGGTTCAGCGCCTTTTGTGGGGCAGCTGAGAGTGGATGATGGTAGCACCGGGGGGTATTACCCATGACTCCTTCCCAGGCTACTAACACCAGCGCACAGTGAATTCACCAGTAAAGGCTAAGCAGACAGCTGCGAGCTGGTATATCCTGGGAAGTTTATGGGATGTCCCCATCTGTCGGCTTTCCCTTTGCTGGTCATTATGCGGGAGGAGGTTGCTAGCTCCCACTGATAAAGCAGTTGGGAGACCATGCTTTCTTTTGTCCTTGTAGAAACTTAATATGGGGGCATATTTCGGCATGTCAGGAGTATCATAATTACATATTTGAGTTGTGCGTCGACCCAACTATCCGGCCTGTAGTTGTCTAGACTCCAGCGTCAGCAGTGTCCAAGAAACAGATTCCTGCTTAGCCGATCCATTCAGGTACTTCGCGTTTAGACTTAAATGCACGTCAACGTCATGCGGAGTAAAATGGTACGCCGTGCATCGCTGTAGGAGGTTCCATCTCTGAGTTATGTACTTCAGAAGTTTTTTAGCCAAAATGTTCCTTCTGAGAAAGGTAGAGTGCTTCCATAACTGTCCCTTTAGTGATGTCACGACCAGAGGGGTATAAGGCCGTGCCAGGTCATTTTGCTTCAGATTTGCCTTGGAAACTTGATGCAGTGAAAGTCTGTAATGCACTGTGATGTTTCGCCCATTCCCCAGCTGCATGGTTTGCCTGAAATGATCTAACAACTAAAGGGTATGCCACACTAAGCGAGATCGCTAACGAGATCGCTACTGCCTCACCATTTATGACGCAGTAGTGATCTCGTTAGCGACTTAGCTGTGTGTGACATGTAGCAGTGATGTGGCCTCTGCTGAGATGTCACTGATCACTTATGAACGTTCTGAGCGTTTTTTGGTCGTTGGTGTCCTGCTGGTGATCCTGAATCACTGTGTGTGACATGTAGCAGTGATGTGACCTCTGCTGAGATGTCACTGATCACTTATGAACGTTCTGAGCCGTTTTTTGATCGTTGGTGTCCTGCTGGTGATCCTGAATCGCTGTGTGTGACATGTAGCAGTGATGTGGCCCCCGCTGCGATGTCACTGATCACTTATGAACGTTCTGAGCCGTTTTTTGGTCGTTGGTGTCCTGCTGGTGATCCTGAATCGCTGTGTGTGACATGTAGCAGTGATGTGGCCTCTGCTGAGATGTCGCTGATCACTTATGAACGTTCTGAGCGTTTTTTGGTTGTTGGTGTCCTGCTGGTGAGCCTGAATCGCTGAGTGTGACATGTAGCAGTGATGTGGCCTCTGCTGAGATGTCACTGATCACTTATGAACGTTCTGAGCCGTTTTTTGATCGTTGGTGTCCTGCTGGTGATCCTGAATCGCTGTGTGTGACATGTAGCAGTGATGTGGCCTCTGCTGAGATGTCACTGATCACTTATGAACGTTCTGAGCCGTTTTTTGGTCGTTGGTGTCCTGCTGGTGATCCTGAATCTCTGAGTGTGACATGTAGCAGTGATGTGGCCCTGCTGAGATGTCACTGATCACTTATGAACGTTCTGAGCCGTTTTTTGGTCGTTGGTGTCCCGCTGGTGAGCCTGAATCGCTGTGTGTGACATGTAGCAGTGATGTGGCCTCTGCTGAGATGTCACTGATCACTTATGAACGTTCTGAGCCGTTTTTTGGTCGTTGGTGTCCTGCTGGTGAGCCTGAATCGCTGAGTGTGACATGTAGCAGTGATGTGGCCTCTGCTGAGATGTCACTGATCACTTATGAACGTTCTGAGCCGTTTTTTGGTCGTTGGTGTCCCGCTGGTGAGCCTGAATCGCTGTGTGTGACATGTAGCAGTGATGTGGCCTCTGCTGAGATGTCGCTGATCACTTATGAACGTTCTGAGCCGTTTTTTTTATCGTTGGTGTCCTGCTGGTGAGCCTGAATCGCTGAGTGTGACATGTAGCAGTGATGTGGCCTCTGCTGAGATGTCGCTGATCACTTATGAACGTTCTGAGCCGTTTTTTGATCGTTGGTGTCCCGCTGGTGAGCCTGAATCGCTGTGTGTGACATGTAGCAGTGATGTGGCCTCTGCTGAGATGTCGCTGATCACTTATGAACGTTCTGAGCCGTTTTTTGATCGTTGGTGTCCTGCTGGTGAGCCTGAATCGCTGTGTGTGACATGTAGCAGTGATAAGGCCTCTGCTGAGATGTCACTGATCACTTATGAACGTTCTGAGCGTTTTTTGGTCGTTGGTGTCCTGCTGGTGAGCCTGAATCGCTGAGTGTGACATGTAGCAGTGATGTGGCCTCTGCTGAGATGTCTCTGATCACTTATGAACGTTCTGAGCCGTTTTTTGGTCGTTGGTGTCCTGCTGGTGATCCTGAATCAGCTGGTGTGACATGTAGCAGTGATGTGGCCCCTGCTGAGATGTCACTGATCACTTATGAACGTTCTGAGCCGTTTTTTGATCGTTGGTGTCCCGCTGGTGAGCCTGAATCGCTGAGTGTGACACCCTTTATGAACGACTTCACCAGCGTCGCAGGTGGGACTAGGTTTTCCCAACGACCGCAGAGGTCGTTATACAGATCGCTGATGAGATGTGTTTGGAATCTAACTAGCGATCACATAGTGATCACATAGCGATCTCGCCAGGTCGTGTCGTTGTCGTGATCGCTAAGTGTGGCAGTGCCTTAAGTTTTTCTTCCTTTCATCCTTTTATTTTGTAATCGTCTTGTACATGCGTTAATTGTCTCATATTGTAATATCTTTTAGGCCTTTTGTAAATACTGTAATAACACCAGAATACCCAAAAAATAATATGGCAAAAATTAAAGTCAGATGAATAAGACCAAAGAAGATAGTGTAAATTGCAAAAAGTAAAATAATTTTATTACAATAATTCATTAAAATACAATAACATTACAAAATTGAGTAGAGATGCTGCTAATCCAAACAGGGAGCAAAACACATGTGGCCCACCACAAATGTGCACTCAGTAAAGACTCATTTAATAAGGGAAAACATCCCGAGTCCATTTCACATTTGCTAAATTCAGCAGACTCCCATTTTACATGCCATAGTCCACTAGGGACATCAACCATAGGTAGAACGCTACTAATAGAGAAAATGCTGAGATAATAGGAAAGTTCCTAAGGGCACTTACATGATATGTGCTGCACACCTGCTTCCCCATCGCCCCAACGCACGTTTCGCTTCTTCGTCAGGAGGCGTTCTACCTATGGTTGATGTCCCTAGTGGACTATGGCATGTATAATGAGAGTGCTGAATTTAGCAAATGTGAAATGGACTCGGGATGTTTTACCTTATTAAATGAGTCTTTACTGAGTGCACATTTGTGTGTGTGGGCCACATGTGTTTTGCTCCCTGTTTGGATTAGCAGCATCTCTAGTCAATTTTGTAATGTTAATGTTATTGTATTTTAATGAATTATTGTAATAAAATTATTTTACTTTTTGCAATTTATACTATCTTCTTTGGTGTTATTCATTCTTTTGTAAACACTGCCTACCTTTTTTGGACTAAAATATATAAAATTACTTGTTCCGTTTCTCCTTGCTCTATAACGTACTGTCACGTCCTCCGAAAGGAATTGCGCTACTAAATTGGGATGGCCTCTGCCCCACATTCTACAACCAGAAGCTGGTGGCAGCAAGTGTGTGCTGGGCATAGCTGGCAGTGACGGAGCAGGTTTATAAGCGTAGTGCCTGGCTGCTGCTAATAGTATTTATAATCCCCTCACTGCAGCATGCCTAATAGCCAGTTCACATCCAAGCGGGCCCGTCTGGTGACTAATTATCCTAGGTGCAGTTCCCTGACTATCCTGAGGGTAAGGGGGGCGCTGGAGAGCTGCGAGTTCCTAAGTGGAACTGGAAAGTGGGATATACATAAATCCCTGCAGTTGGTGACACATTGGTGGCAGAGGAGGGATAATTAAAATAAGCCCCCCTGCAGTAAAGTGTACGGTCAATAGACTTATTTGCTGTTTTTTCATCACATTTGGTGGCAGCGGTGGGGTCATAAACCGTGACCCCCGGGCCTCCGTTTATGACAGATGTTCTTTAGGTGTAAGCAGCAAGAGATTGTATATGGGAGGTGAGAGATTGGTGTCAAACGTAACACCCAGACGGCGAGCCTGCTGCCGGGGTGTTATTATGGTGCCGTCCACAGAGAGGGAAATGTCAGATTTAGGGAGGTTAGTAGACGGCGGGAGCAGAAGAAGTTCAGTTTTGGAGAGGTTGAGTTTAAGATAGAGAGCGGACATGATGGAGACTGCGGACAGTCACTGGCGTTCTGTAGTACAGCGGGGGTAAGGTAGGGGGATGACATGTATAGTTGTGTCATCAGCATAAAGATGGTACTGAATGCCAAATCTGATGGTCCAATTGGGGCCGTGTAGAGAAGGGTTCCCCAACTCAAGGCCCAACATCAGGTCATGTTTTCAGGATTTCCTTAGTATTGCACAGGTGATGCAATTATCACCTGGGCAGTACTAAGGAAATCCTGAAAACATGATCTGTTGGTGGGCCTTGAGGACTGGAGTTGGGGAACCCTGGTGTAGAGAGAGAAGAGAAGGGGGCCAAGGACTGAGCCCTGGGGTACACCGACAGCAAGAGGAAGAGATGATGTGGAGCCAGAAAACAAAACACTGAAGGAGCAGTCAGAAAGATAGGAGGAGAACCAGTAGAGAACAGTGTCCTTAATACCTAGTGACTGGAGCCTAGACAGTAGGAGACGGTGGTCAACCGTGTCGAAAGCTGCAGAAAGGTCGAGAAGAATGAGCAGAGAGTGGTCACCGTTACGTTTTGCTGTCAGAAGGTCATTGGTCACTTTGATGAGTGCAGTTTCAGTCGAATGTAGGAGGCGGAAGCCGGACTGTGAAGGATCTAGGAGGAAGTAAGTGGAGAGGTAACTGGTGAGGCGGGAGTAGACTAGGCGCTCCAAAAGTTTAGAGATGAAGGGGAGATTGGAGACCGGTCTGTAGTTGTTTGTGCAGGAAGGGTCGAGAGCGGGTTTCTTTAGTAGCGGAGTAATGATGGAGTGTTTGAAGGAGGATGGGAAAATGCCAGAGGAGAGGGAGAGATTAAAGATTGTAGTTAGGTGAGTTGTGATAACTGGAGAGAGAGACTGGAGGAGATGTGAGGGAATGGGGTCAGTAGTGCATGTAGTCGGATGAGAGGAGTCTGGAGACTTCTTCTGTGATGGGATCAAATGTGGAAATTGAGCCAGGGGAACAGCAGGGTGGGATGGGAGTCACAGCACTTGGTGGTTGAGAGCAGATTTCCTGACGGATAGTATCTATTTTTTCTATAAAGTGGGAGGCCAGGTCGTCAGCACAAATGTCTGTGATAGGGGCTTGTGCTTTTGGCCTGAGGAGGGAGTGAAAAGTGTCAAAAAGTTTCTTGGGGTTGTTGGCTAGTGAGGAGATCAGGGTGGTGAAGTAGGTCTGTTTGGCGAGGTGAAGGGCAGCATTATAAGTTCTTAACATGAATTTAAAGTGGATGAAGTCTTCTGGTGTGCGGGTTTTTCTCCAGAGGCGTTCAGCACTCCTAGAGCATCGCTGAAGAAGTCGAGTTTGCGATGTGAGCCAGGGCTGTTTTACTGTGTGTTTGGAGGTTCTGAGGGTGAGCGGTGCTACTTGGTCAAGGGTGCTTTTAAGAATGTCATTGTAGTGATGAACAGCCAGATCAGGACAGGAAAAAGAGGAGATTGGGGACAGCGATGAGTGTAGGGAGTCTGAAAGTGTCTGAGGGTTAATGGCTTGTAGATTTCTGAATGTATGGTAGGTAGGAGTGCGCTGGGGTGGTGGAGGATTTGTGAGCGTGAAGGAGAGAATGAGATAACAACAACACTTTTTCTCCACTCATGGTTAGTGGTTGGGTGAAGCCATTTATTGTCACTACTGTTTTCTCTTTTTAAATCATGTTGACAACCCAAAACATCCAAATGACCCTGATCAAAAGTTCACACACCCCATTTCTTAATACCGTGTGTTGCCCCCTCTAACATCAATGACAGTTTGAAGTCTTTTGTGGTAGTTGTGGATGAGGTTCTTTATTTTCTCAGATGGTAAAGCTGCCCACTCTTCTTGGTAAAAGCCTCCAGTTCCTGTAATTTCCTGGGCTGTCTAGCATGAACTGCGTGCTTGAGATCTCCCCAGAGTGGCTCAATGATATTGAGGTCAGGAGACTGAGATGGCCACTCCAGAACCTCCACTTTGTTCTGCTGTAACCAATGACAGGTTGACTTGGCCTTGTGTTTTGGATTGTCAGGAGGGGACGCCGGCAGCGGACATCAGGAGGGGATGCCAGTAATGGACGCCGGCAGTGCACGCCTCCTTAACACTGTATTATTCCGTCTTATCGTTCCCAGGTCTGTACCATGTTGTGTACAAGGGTCTGCGCCTCACAGAAGACTTGGTGAGGACCTGCCACTTTTCATAAACACATATTCTACGGAGGAGACAGGGCCTCGGGCCGGAGAAGTGGCCTCTGCACTGACCGGACTGGAACCTTTTCTGCCCACATTGAATTCTTGAATCATAGAGTACAGTGATCTACTCCATGGAGTAACCGACCACCATACCAAATGTGAAGACTAAAATGTAAAATATTCTGTGGCCAAAGATGAAGGGTGACAACACCGTCTCCCAGAGAGAAGCAGAGAAAGCTACTGGCAGAAAGTTCAGAGTCTGCACCGCCAGAGCGAACAGATGAGGAGTGAAGGCTGTGACATCTGGAAAACTGTCCTGCATCTAAAAAAGGTCACTAAATCCAGGCTGTGGATCTTACGGCCTAAACCGCTCCCAACAGATAGAACCGGATGGTGATGGTCCACAAAACCTGATCATGGTCTCCAGCACCGGATATCAGCACTGCACCCTACAAGTACTGGCTTCTCGGACACTGCAGCAGCCATGTTCCTACAGAGGAGAACAGTGGTCAGATCTGACGCACACGGGACCACAGAGCTTGTATGACCTGTAGGGGTGTCACCAGTGTGATGGCTACCAGTGTGATGGTCACCAGTGTGATGGGTGATGGTTACCAGTGTGATGATCACCCGTGTGATGATCACCATGTGATGGTTACCAGTGTGATGATCACCAGTGTGATGGGTGATGGTTACCAGTGTGATGGGTGATGGTCACCAGTGTGATGTGTGATGGTTACCAGTGTGATGATCACCAGTGTGATGGTCACATGTGTGATGATCACCAGTGTGATGGTCACCAGTGTGATGATCACCAGTGTGATGTGTGATGATCACCAGTGTGATGTGTGATGGTTACCAGTGTGATGATCACCAGTGTGATGGTCACCAGTGTGATGTGTGATGATCACCAGTGTGATGGTCTTGCACACCCGTTTTGCATCTCTCTCAACTCTGCTGTGAGCTGGAAGCTGCAGAGGTGTCGGCTGTAATCACACAGCTCTGCCGGGAGAGCGGCCATCACACCGGTGCCTCCCCACTCTGGAGGCAGAGGTCTCTTCTGGGCAGTGTCGTCTCCAGAGCAGGAAGAGGTGATCTACAGCGATAAAGGCTTTCTCCACAACACGGCTGGTAGCCACACAGGGGTCGCCGGCCTCAGCCACCTCTAGGCCGCACAGCCATAGTAACACTTCACATAGGTCACGTGTGGGGACAGGCGCCCTGTGAGAGGGAAGGACAATGAGATGATTGCAGAACGTGGCCTCACGATCAGGTGCAGGAGCATCCACGCCGGAGAAACGAGGAGTCGCACCGCACACGTCCTGCTGGAGGCGACTTATGTCATCGTTTTATAGAGTTTTAGAAATCTTTATCTTGTACTTGTAACAAAAATACTTTGAAGAAGCGTCCTCACACACCCCGGCCTCTTCACCAACTCCGGCCTCCACACACCCCGGCCTCTTCACCAACTCCGGCCTCCACACACCCCGGCCTCCTCACCAACTCGGGCCTCCACACACCCCGGCCTCTTCACCAACTCCGGCCTCCTCACCCCCCCCCCCCGGCCTCTTCACCAACTCCGGCCTCCACACACCCCGGCCTCTTCACCAACTCCGGCCTCCACACACCCCGGCCTCTTCACCAACTCCGGCCTCCACACACCCCGGCCTCTTCACCAACTCCGGCCTCCTCACCCCCCCCCCGGCCTCTTCACCAACTCCGGCCTCTTCACCAACTCCGGCCTCCACACACCCGGCCTCTTCACCAACTCCGGCCTCCACACACCCCGGCCTCCTCACCAACTCGGGCCTCCACACACCCCGGCCTCTTCACCAACTCCGGCCTCCTCACCCCCCCCCGGCCTCTTCACCAACTCCGGCCTCCTCACCCACCCCGGCCTCCTCACCCACCCCGGCCTCCTCACACACCCCGGCCTCTTCACCAACTCCGGCCTCCACACACTCCGGCCTCCTCACCAACTCCGGCCTCCTCACCCACCCCGGCCTCCTCACACACCCCGGCCTCTTCACCAACTCCAGCCTCCACACACCCCGGCCTCCTCACCAACTCCGGCCTCCACACACCCCGGCCTCTTCACCAACTCCGGCCTCCACACACTCCGGCCTCCTCACCCACCCCGGCCTCTTCACCAACTCCGGCCTCCTCACACACCCCGGCCTCTTCACCAACTCCGGCCTCCTCACACACCCCGGCCTCTTCACCAACTCCGGCCTCCACACACCCCGGCCTCCTCACCAACTCCGGCCTCCACACACCCTGGCCTCCACACAACCCGGCCTCCTCACCAACTCTGGCCTCCACCTGCCGCCAAACACCCCCTACCCGGGGTGCGCAGCATTGCCACACTCCGGTCGCCGCCAGCTTCCTTCAGTAGGGACTATGCCTTTTCAGATCTCTCTCCACCCCCCAGAAACTGGTAAACTATAAAGTGCAACACCATTTAAAAAAAAAAAAATCCTGTTTTCCTCCCCAAATTTGAGGTGCGTCTTATAATCCACAAAATAGGTAATAATGAATCACTGAGCCCCCACAGTAATGCCACATTCATAGTATAATGCCTCCTTGTGCCCCCTAGAAGGGGAGGCTGACACGGCCGTGAGGCTGACACGGCCGTGTTGGGGGTGAGAGAGGCTGACACGGGGGTGAGAGAGGCTGACACGGCCATGAGAGAGGCTGACACGGCCGTGAGAGAGGGGTGGGGGTTAGAGAGGCTGACACGGCCGTGAGAGAGGGGTGGGGGTGAGAGAGGCTGACACGGCCGTGAGAGGGGTGGGGGTGAGAGAGGCTGACACGGCCGTGGCGGGGGTGAGAGGCTGACACGGCCGTGGCGGGGGTGAGAGAGGCTGACACAGCCGTGAGAGAGGGGTGGGGGTGAGAGAGGCTGACACAGCCGTGAGAGAGGGGTGGGGGTGAGAGAGGCTGACACGGCCGTGTCGGGGGTGAGAGAGGCTGACACGGGGGTGAGAGAGGCTGACACGGCCATGAGAGAGGCTGACACGGCCGTGAGAGAGGGGTGGGGGTTAGAGAGGCTGACACGGCCGTGGCAGGGGTGAGAGAGGCTGACACAGCCGTGAGAGAGGCTGACACGGCCGTGAGAGGGGTGGGGGTGAGAGAGGCTGACACGGCCGTGTCGGGGGTGAGAGAGGCTGACACGGGGGTGAGAGAGGCTGGACACGGCCATGAGAGAGGCTGACACGGCATGAGAGGCTGACACGGCCGTGGAGAGGGGTGGGTTAGAGAGGCTGACACGGCCGTGGCAGGGGTGAGAGAGGCTGACACAGCGTGAGAGAGGGGTGGGGTGAGAGAGGCTGACACGGCCGTGAGAGGGGTGGGGGTGAGAGAGGCTGACACGGCCGTGGCGGGGGTGAGAGAGGCTGACACGGCCGTGGCGGGGGTGAGGCTGACATGGCCGCGCAGGGAGCATGAGCTGGGTGGGACCTGATGTGGTGACTCCCATGTATCTGCTTTATGCTGAGGCCGGGCAGTTCTCGTTACGGGGGGATACGTGTCCCCACCTCTGCAGCCATGGTCTCTTACTTTTGTGACCTGGGCCAGGTTGCACGTGTCGGACATGACCCCCAGGCGATCACAGACTCATCATCTGCGTGTGCCGCCGTTCTCCGTCCTGTCAGTACATGCTCACACCCCGGCTGCAGTCATACATACAGCCACCCTCCATTCCTCCGCGCTGTACTGGGGTCAGTATGTACCGCGCAGTACGGCCCCTATAGATATCAGCGCCCATAACAGCCGTTCTGTCAGCATGGAGCCCAAGACCCCACCAACCATGGACCCGACAGCAGGACCCCCACCTTCATGGCAAGCGGAGGGTAGGTGGTAGCTGGTATCTTTCCAGCCTCCTGGGTTTGGGTCTCGGGCCCAGCACATGGGCAGGTTCATGCTCCTGCAGCTCTTCTTTATCTGGCGGGGGCTGGGGCGGCCACTTCACCAGGACCTGACAGACGTTATGTCCGTGTGAGCCCGATAAGCGGCTTCTACTCCTGAAGACTCAGAGAGACAAGAAGAAGCCTGAGAAACGCAAGCGAGTCGCCTTTACTACAGTCTGTAGCCGCCGCCATATATACATATGTACATGTCCTTGTAAATGACCCAGCAGATGTCCGCGTGTGAGGATCACCAATCCACACTGCCACGCGCAAGATGGTGGAGGCCGGAAACCGCAATCCTCCCTCCACCTCAGGACACAATCCCAGATCTCTTCCCCACCACCAAGTCAGTGGTCAGTGTCCGCTGCTCCGCTGTCATCACTCACTGACTCCACGTCCGACTCTACGTCCTGCTCTGCAGCCGCGCGCTTCACTCCTCGCTGCTGGGACAGGCAGACGGCAAAGCGCATGTTGTACCGATTCCAATCACAGCTGGAAGGCAGAAACATCACAAGAAGGTCAAGTCATGACCAGATGAAGACCCACGACGTGCCGGCCCCGCCGCACCCCGACAGGCCCCCTCTCCACCCCCACGACGTGCCGGCCCCGCCCCACCCCCACGACGTGCCGGCCTCACCCCACCCCGACAGGCTCCCTCCACCCCCACAACATGCCGGCCTCACCCCACCCCGACAGGCTCCCTCCACCCCCACGACGGGCCGGCCTCACCCCACCACGACAGGCCGGCCTCGCCCCACCCTGACAGGCCCCTCTCCACCCCCACGACGTGCCGCCCCGCCCCACCCCCACGACGTGCCGGCCTCCCTCCACCCCCACGACGTGCCGGCCTCGCCCCACCTCCACCCCCACGACGTGCCGGCCTCGCCCCACCCCACGACGTGCCGGCCTCGCCCCACCCCCCACGACGTGCCGGCCTCGCCCCACCCCCACGACGTGCCGGCCTCGCCCCACCCCCACGACGTGCCGGCGCCGCCCCACCCCCACTAAGTGCTGGCCTCGCCCCACCCCGACAGGCTCCCTCCACCCCCACGACGGGCCGGTCTCGCCCCACCACAACAGGCTCCCTCCACCCCCACGACGTGCCGGCCTCACCCCACCCCGACAGGCCCCCTTTTCACCCCCACGACGTGCCAGCCCCACCCCACAACGTGCCGACCTCACCCCACCCCGACAGGCTCCCTCCACCCCCACGACGTGCCGGCCCTGCCCCACCCCCACGACGTGCCGGCCTCACCCCACCCCGACAGGCTCCCTCCACCCCCACAACATGCCGGCCTCACCCCACCCCGACAGGCTCCCTCCACTCCCACGACGTGCCGGCCTCGCCCCACCCTGACAGGGCCTCGCCCCACCCTGACAGGCCCCCTCTCCACCCCCACGATGTGCCGGCCCCGCCCCCACGATGTGCCAACCCCACGACAGGCCGGCCTCGCTCCTCCCCGACAGGCCCCCTCCTCCCACATGACGAGTCGGGCCCGCCCCACCCCGGGCCAACCTCACCCCCACGACGGGCCGACCTCACACCCGTCCTATCACCGGCACGGTACGCAGGCTCGTATTCTGTACAATGAATTCATGTTACCGTATGACGGGCAGGCATACGCTGATAAATGCCACCAGTGGTTTCTGGGCGTCACCGTTCTTGGGCAGTACAAATGGCGTAGGACCATGATTTCCCAAGTCATCGCGATAACGGCCAGATCTCGCCCTCCAGAGAAGAGGCCGGGGCTTCAGAAAGCACTGAGTACTTACAGCCTTGCGATGTCCGTGACGTGAGCCTGGAGGCTCTTCTGCAGGGAGTGAATGGCCGGCATCAGGGACACAGAGCTGTGGACAGAAGGGATCGGCGTTCAGATAGACATCTCCCACCAGGCCAGGACCATGCAGAGATCAGAGAGGAGATAATTACCGAGTCTTCAGCTTCTGGCCGTGCTGCATCAATAACTCATGGGCCCAGATCAGGTAGAACTGCAGGTGCCGGGAGCGATCGATCTGAGCCGCCAGGAACACCAGCAGCCGTTCCACGTACGGCTCCGGGAGGGACGAGCACAGGACCTTAACTACAGGAGATAGACACCGATGACACAGACACATTTACACAGGTGGCGACCACAGTGGATATAGCACTCACTGTCCGTGTGGGGCACGCTCTCCAGTGCCTCCCCTAGAAGACGCTCTTCATTGAGTCTCATGGCCATCACTAGGGCGCGGGTCCACTCGCCTTTCCGCAGCGTCCGATGGACACTGCCGGCTGTCACCTCTTCATCCAGCTGGAAAGGATCAAACACCGAACTGGAGTCCAGGGAGTAAATGAGGAGACCCTCTGTGGAGGTGGCAGCCCAACTGCGCCCTGAGAGCAGAAAGACGCTTACTACGAGACCCCAGTCACCGCCTCATCGGCCATCATGTCCACTCATCACTTACCGGTGGGAGAGAAGCGTAGTGACGTCACACGGATTTCGGGCTTGAAATGCCTGGAGCTCATGTCACCTGAAAAATGGCCATCAGTAAACCTCCCAACGCAGGGACTTCAGTACCGTGAACAGCAGACCACACCTTACCTTTACGGACTCCTGGAAGACTCAAAGTGACGCCATCCACATCCCCGCTCCCTCATCAACCAGAGCCAGACTCCCAAACTGCGTCATCTTACGGCGGTCCAGAAACTCCTAATAGAAAGGTAAAGGATGAGAGGCAACGGGAAATAAACGGAAAATGTGGAAGGGGAAACGTGGAGAGGCGAGGCGTAGGCAACAAGGCGAGGGGCAACAAGGGGAGAGGCGTGGCGGAGGCAACAAGGCGTGGCAGAAGCAACGAGGCGAGGCGAGAGGCAACGAGGCGAGGGGCAACAAGGGGAGAGGCGTGGCGGAGGCAACAAGGCGAGGGGAGAGGCAATGAGGCGAGGGGAGAGGCGTGGCAGAAGCAACGAGGCGAGGGGAGAAGCAACGAGGCGAGGCGAAGGGAGAGGCGTGGCAGAGGCAACAAGGCGAGGGGAGAGGCAATGAGGCGAGGGGAGAGGCGTGGCGGAAGCAACGAGACGAGGGGAAAGGCGTGGCGGAACCAACGAGGCTAGGGGAGAGGCAATGAGGCGAGAGGCAACAAGGGGAGAGGCGTGGCGGAGGCAACAAGGTGAGGGGAGAGGCGTGGTGGAAGCAACGAGGGGAGAGGCGTGGCTGAGGCAACGAGGTGAGGGGAGAGGCAATGAGGTGAGGGGAGAGGCATGGCGGAAGCAACGAGGCGAGGGGAGAGGCAACGAGGCGAGAGGCAACAGGGGAGGGAGGGGAGAGGCGTGGCGGAGGCAACGAGGCGAGGCGAGAGGCAACGAGGGGAGAGGAAAGGAGGCGAGAGGCAGTGAGGCAAGTGGACGAGGCAGGGAGGCAAGGGGAGAGGCAGCGAGGCAAGGGGAGAGGCAGCGAGGCAAGGGGAGAGGCAGCGAGGCAAGGGGAGAGGCAGCAAGGCAAGGGGAGAGGTGTGGCGGAGGCAAAGAGGCAAGGCGAGAGGCAACGAGGCAAGGGGAGAGGCGTGGCGGGCAACGAGGCAAGGGGAGAGGCAACAAGGGGAGAGGCGTGGCGGAGGCAACAAGGCGAGGGGAGAGGCAATGAGGCGAGGGGAGAGGCGTGGCAGAAGCAACAAGGCGAGGGGAGAGGCAACGAGGCGAGGGGAGAGGCGTTGCGGAGGCAACAAGGCGAGGGGAGAGGCAATGAGGCGAGGGGAGAGGCGTGGCGGAAGCAACGAGGCGAGGGGAGAGGCGTGGCGGAACCAACGAGGCTAGGGGAGAGGCAATGAGGCGAGAGGCAACGAGGGGAGAGGCGTGGCGGAGGCAACAAGGTGAGGGAAGAGGCGTGGTGGAAGCAACGAGGCAAGGGGAGAGGCGTAGCTGAGGCAACGAGGTGAGGGGAGAGGCAATGAGGCGAGGGGAGAGGCAATGAGGCGAGGGGAGAGGCGTGGCGGAAGCATTGAGGCGAGAGGCAACGAGGCGAGGCGAGAGGCAACGAGGGGAGAGGCGTGGCGGAAGCAACGAGGCGGGAGAGGCAACGAGGTAAGAGGAAAGGAGGCGAGAGGCAGTGAGGCAAAGGAAGAGGCAGCGAGGCAAGGGAAAGGCAGCAAGGCAAGGGGAGAGTCGTGGCGGGGGCAACGAGGCAAGGGAGAGAGGCAATGGGAAAGGCGTGGCGGAGGCAACGTGCCGAGGGGAGAGGCGTGGCGGAGGCAACGAGGAGAGGGGAGAGGCGTGGCGGAGGCAACGAGGAGAGGGGGTGAGAAGAAACGAGGCTAGGGGAGAAGTGTGGCAGGAAGCATCGAGGCAAGGGGAGAGGCATGGCAGGAGGCAACGAGGTAAGGGGAGAGTCAACGAGGCAAGGGGAGAGGCGTGGCGGAGGCAACAAGGCGAGGGGAGAGGCAACGAGTCAAGGGGAAAGGCAACGAGTCAAGGGGAAAGGCAACGAGTCAAGGGGAAAGGCAACGAGAGGCGTGGCGGAGGAAACGAGGCGAGAGGCAGCGAGGCGAGGTGAGAGGCGTGGCTGAGGCAACGAGGCGAGGGAGAGGCAAAGAGGTGTGGCTGAGGCAACGAGGCGAGGGAAAGGCAAAGAGGAGAGGCAAGGGGAAAGGCAAAGAGGAGAGGCAAGGGGAGGCAAAGAGGTGAGGCGTGGCGGAGGTAACGAGGCGTGGCGGAGGCAACAAGGCAAGGGAGAGGCAAGGCAAGGGAGAGGTGTGGCGGGAGGTAACAAGGTGAGGGGGAGGAAATGAGGCAAGGGGAGAGGCATGGCGGGAAGAACAAGACAAGGGGCGTGGCAGGAGGAAATGAGGAGGGTTGTGGTGGGAGGAGGCGAGGGGAGAGGCAACGAGCTGAGGGGAGAGGCAACTAGGCGTGGCAGAGGCAACGAGGCAAGGGGAGAGGCAACGAGGCGAGGGGAGAGGCAACGAGGCGAGGGAGAGGCAACGAGGCGAGGGGAGAGGCAACTAGGCGTGGCAGAGGCAACGAGGCGAGAGGCAACTAGACTTGGCTGTCACGCTGTATAGCAGATATATATATATGTGATGTCAGTAATCTATATCAAAAGGGCAACATCCTATATAACATGCGCATAGATATATGATAACATAGAATTACCTGACAATGTCCAGTGGGTCAATACGGAATCCGTTATATGCTGTTTCCGGCTAGAGGGTGACCGGGGTCTATACTGACCCTAAACTGGGGTCCTAACTAATCCCTCTACCTGGAGGTACTGTTAAAGGTACAAGGTCCAGGCCAACAGCGTAAACCCTGTCTCCTATCAATCCCTGCCAACTGTAATCTAGTCCTAAGAAGGACCCTGATTACCACCAAAGGGAATGAACAGGTAACGGTTAATGAACAGAAAGACATACAAGAAAGACAAAAATAAAGTAAATAAAGTCTTACATACAACACTCACACACAGTAGGAACACCTAAGGTCTCAGAGATAAACTATAAGCTGTAAGAGTAAAAACAACTAAGGAGCTCTTAGCTTAAGTATTCTCAGAACCGATCCAGTCTGCTAGACTACATGAAGGCTTTCACCGGCATCTAACAAGCAGACTGGCAGGTATATGAAGGAATCTAATTAGAACATAATCAAAAGCAGCCGGGCGAGGCTGGACCTAGTCTTAGCAAAGAGCTAGGTAAAATTAACTCCCTCATTACCAAACACAAAGAAACAGCAACTCAGCTGTGAGAAGTCAGAGTGTGCAATCGCGACGATCCTCGTGGCGATACACCCATGACAGTACCCCCCCCTCTACGAGGGGACTCCGGACCCTCAGGGCCAGGTCTGCCCGGGTGAGTTGTGTGAAAGGTCCGAACCAATCGATCTGCGTTAGCATCAGACGCAGGGACCCACGTCCTCTCCTCAGGACCATACCCCCTCCAATGAACTAAGTACTGAGGGGATCGACGACTGAGACGTGAGTCAATGATTTTCGACCCATGAAATTCCACGTTATCATTGACCACCACTGAAGGAGGTAGAGGTGACGGTATGACTGGTGCCACATACTTTTTAAGTAATGACTTGTGAAACACATTATGAATTTTAAACGTAGGAGGGAGGTCCAGACGAAATGCCACCGGATTAATTATGGAACTGATCCTGTACGGCCCGATGAATCTGGGACCCAACCTCCAGGAGGAAACTTTAAGTTTTATATTCCTGGTAGACAACCACACCAGATCGTTCACCTTCAGATCTAGACCAGAAACTCTCCCCCTATCAGCCATCCGTTTGTAACGGTTCCCCGTAACCTTCAGTCTTAATCGATCTGGAACTATCAGTCTCCCTGGAAGTCCCCAGGGGCGTCCCCCTGAGCCCCCAATACCTCCCCCTCAAGCTCAGAGCATACAGCTGACACTACAACTCCCTCCTGAGGAATAGGAACCGGATCATCCATCCTCCCGGTCCCTGGGAAAGTACGAGATAAGGCATCAGGAAGCAACTTTATTGAGCAGTCATATGCGCGATGAGGAGGTAACTCTTTACACCCCTCCTCTGAGAACATCTCCCCAAAGTCCTTCAGAAAAGGAGACAAAGTCCTAGGCACAACCGCACCGATGACCGTGCTCATGCAGTTATTCCTGCAAAATTCACCCCACTGGCTTATCTTTCTGAATTGCCAATCAATCACTGGGTTATGTTTAGCCAACCAAGGAAGTCCCAACACAATAGGAGTAGGTAGACCCTCCAACACATAACAAGACAATTGCTCTTTATGTTTGCCCCTACTCGAAGATCTATGTTATGAACAGCTTGTACCAAGCTACCTTGACGAGAGGTCTAGAATCAATAGAGACTATAGGGACCGGTTTGGCCAATACACTCAGTTGCATACCATGCACCTGGGCAAACCGAGCGTCCACCAGATTAGCCCCGGACCCACTATCAAGAAAAACAGAAATCCTCTCAGTTCTAGTACCAATCACCACCTCCGCAGGCACGAGAAACTGAGAGGGATTTGGGGACGAAATACACACTCCCAGGTTAACTCCTTTGCTCAAAGAGGCCCGGGATGGACACCCCCCAACAAAATGTCCCTCTCTCCGCAAAAGAAACACCTTCTAGTCTTGCGGCGCACCGCCGATTCCCTCCTACAAAAAGATGTCCCTCCCAACTGCATGGGTTCCTCAGAACAGACCAGGGGAACCTCAGTATAAGGGACTTTAGTAGTAGGTGGAGTCATCACGGGAGGCGGAGTTACCTCGCGTCTTCCCCGAATTCGTCTATCCATGCGAATAGCGAGGGCCATAGCAGCCTCCAGTGATGGAGGAGAATCATACTGAGCCAACACATCTTTTAATTTGTCAGACAACCCTTGACAAAACTGGCTCCTAAGAGCTGGGTCATTCCACTGAGTATCTGTTGCCCATCTACGGAACTCAGAAGAATATTCCTCCGCTGGACGATTTCCTTGCCGTATTTTACGTAACTTTGTTTCAGCAAGGGAGACTCGATCCGGATCATCATATACCAGACCCAGGGCAGTAAAAAATCGATCCACTGACTGGAGATCTGGGGAGCCTGGAGGAATAGAGAACGCCCAAGATTGAGGGTCCCTTGTAAGAGCGAGATAACAATTCCCACCCTCTGCTCTTCACTCCCAGATGACCGAGGCCGCAGCCGAAAGTACAATTTACATGCCTCCCGGAAAGTAAAAAATTTGTCCCGCCCACCAGTGAACCTGTCCGGGAGAGCAACCTTAGGTTCAGATCTGGTTTGCTCCGGGGGGGACAAAACCTTGGACTTAATGTCTGCAAACTCCATGGACAACCCCTGCAACTGCCGGGCCAGCTGGGCTACTGGATCCATGAAGCTGGGGAGAATCTTTAGTATGGCCGGTGAAAATGTCACGCTGTATAGCAGATATATATATGTGATGTCAGTAATCTATATCAAAAGGGCAACATACTATATAACATGCGCATAGATATATGATAACATAGAATTACCTGACAGAATGTCCAGGGGTCAAAACGGAATCCGTTATACACTGTCTCCGGCTAGAGGGTGACCGGGGTCTATGCTGACCCTAAACTGGGGTCCTAACTAATCCCTCTACCTGGAGGTACTGTTAAAGGTACAGAGGTCCAGGCCACCAGCGTAAACCCTGTCTCCTATCAATCCCTGCCAACTGTATTCTAGTCCTAAGAAGGACCCTGAATACCACCAAAGGGAATGAACAGGTAACGGTTAATGAACAGAAAGACATACAAGAAAGACAAGAAATAAAGTAAATAAAGTCTTACATACAACACTCACACACAGTAGGAACACCTAAGGTCTCAGAGATAAACTATAAGCTGTAAGAGTAAAAACAACTAAGGAGCTCTTAGCTTAAGTATTCTCAGAACCGATCCAGTCTGCTAGACTACATGAATGCTTTCACCGGCATCTAACAGCAGACTGGCAGGTATATGAAGGAATCTAATTAGAACATAATCAAAAGCAGCCGGGCGAGGCTGGACCTAGTCTTAGCAAAGAGCTAGGTAAAATTAACTCCCTCATTACCAAACACAAAGTAACAGCAACTCAGCTGTGAGAAGTCAGAGTGTGTAATCGCGACGATCCTCGTGGCGATACACCCATGACAGTGGCAGAGGCAACGAGGCAAGGGGAGCGGCAACAAGGCGAGAGGCAACGAGGCAAGGGGAGAGGCAACGAGGCAAGGCGTGATGGGAGGAAACGAGGCGAGGGGAGAGGCGTGAGAACGAGGCGAGGGGAAAAGCGTGAGAACGAGGCGAGGGGAGAGGCGTGAGGAGAACGAGGCGAGGGAAAAAAGCGTGAGGAGAACGAGGCGAGGGGAGAGGCGTGAGGAGAACGAGGCTAGGGGAGAAGCGTGAGGAGAACGAGGCGAGGGGAGAAGCGTGGCGGGAGGCAACGAGGGAAGGGGAGGAACAATAGAAAGGGAGGAACGATAATGTGAGAGGAGAAAAATTCGGGAAAAAAAGGGAAAGATGGAGGAAGAAGATGGGGAAAGAGCAAAAAAGGAGAGGGAAAGATGGAGAAATAGGAAAAAAAGGTGAGGGAGAGTCAAGATAGGGAAGAGCGAGTCTCGGGCGACGGGTCGCTCAGTGCCTAATGAAGGATGCAGATGTGGAAGAGCAGGAGGACAAGAAAGGAGAGGAACACACAAGAATTAGAAAATAAATGAAAGCCAGAGGTGAAAGAGAAGAGGAACAGACAAAAGAAAGTAAGAGCGAGAGGGATGAGGAAAGAGGGAAAAGCAGAGAAACAGACAATGAAGAAAGGAGGCGAAGATGAAGGGAAGAAGTGGAAGGACTGCACGAGCTGGAGCCGGAGTGACGGAGTTGGAGCTGACCCTTATACAGTCAGGTAATTATATCTTTGGCCAGAGCCTGATCCTCGTGATTTCAGCTCTGCAGGTCACTATTTCGCTATTTTTACAATTGAAATTGAGACTTTCAGGTCAATTAAAGGGTTTGAACAGAAATCTGCTGTGAAACGTTTAGGAATTGCAGCCATTTTCTTACAAATCCTCCTCATTTCAGAGCTCACAAGTAATTGGACAAATTCACTTTCCCATAAATAAAATGTCCATTATTAACCCTTTGTAGACAATCCTTTGTAGCAATGACGGCCTGAAGTCTTGAGGCCGTGGCCGTCATCATCGTTGGTCTCCTCCGGTGTGAGGCTTTGCAGCAATGACAGCCTGGGGGCCGTGGCCGTCACCATCGATGGTCTCCTCCGGTGTGAGGCTTTGCAGCAATGACAGCCTGGGGGCCGTGGCCGTCATCATCGCTGGTCTCCTCCGGTGTGAGGCTTTGCAGCAATGACAGCCTGGGAGCCGTGGCCGTCACCATCGATGGTCTCCTCCAGTGTGAGGCTTTGCAGCAATGACAGCCTGGGGGCCGTGGCCGTCACCATCGATGGTCTCCTCCGGTGTGAGGCTTTGCAGCAATGACAGCCTGGGGGCCGTGGTCGTCACCATCGCTGGTCTCCTCCGGTGTGAGGCTTTGCAGCAATGAAAGCCTGTTGGCCGTGGCCGTCACCATTGCTGGTCTGCTCCTTTGGTAAAGTCTAATCCGGCCTTCCTATTTTCCGGCTGATTAATGTTTGCTCCTTGTGGGGACTCCTCCTTCTCTGTATGGTAGACTTAGATAACGAGACCCCGACTTCCTGGAGAGTCATCACTTGGGTGGGGGAAGAAGAGACGGGGGGTTTTCTTCACCATGGGAAGGATTCTGCGATCATTCACTACCCGGTGTCTTTCGGGGACGTCCAGGCCTTTCTGAGTTCCCAGCTCACCAGGCCGCTCTTTTGTTGCAGAATGTACAAGCTGTTGATCTGGACGCTCCTAACCTTTGTGCTCTCTGATGGATTTCTTTGTTTTCAGCCTAATGATGGCAGATTCTCTTCCTTTAGCAACATGTTGTGGATAAATGCAAATGCCACGCTGGGAATCAGCTCCAGACCTTTTACCTGCTTCATTAATGATGGAAAGCCCATTATCGAGCTTCTGAGATATTTGTCCAATTACTTTTGGTCTCGTTAATAAGAGGCAGCTCCATATTAAAGTGCTGTAATTCATAAGCCCTTCCCCCAATCAGGATGTGAATCCCTCAGAGTAAAGCTGAGAGTCGGCACTTTACGCCCAGATGGACTATAGGACTGCATCTGGGATATGTTTTGGCAAACGGCTCAAATGCCAAAACTTGTCACTGTGTAACATTATTTTGGTCCAAACTGTATTAACCCCTTGGTGTCATCACCTGCTCACCTCCATGGCATCCAGAGAATGGTTACAGGAGATCTCAAACTTCTTGGCGAGCAGCTGCTCCCTGACATGGTAAATGCACACAAAGCGCGAGGCACCACCGGCGAGGAGAGCGTGGCCGTCCGCAGAGTAACACAGCGAGGTGAAGGCCCTGAGGAATAAACACCGATCAGGAGGTGGGCTCGGCTGACGGGGTGAGGAGCCGCAGCGCAGCGGAGGAGGCGCAGTCACTCACTTCCCCTTCGAGGAGTGCTTGGCAGTAATTTTATCTGTCTCCTTGCGTCCCAGCTGGAGGTCGTGTCTCCCCTCAATGGATCCTGTCTGAATCCCCTTCTCTGGGTCCCACATGGTGATCTGACCATCCAAGGAAGCCACCGCAATTTCTCTGCCATCAGGACGGAAAGTGACCACGAGCGCTGAGGAACAGACAAGACGTGGTCAGAAACGTGAGGCGGGTATGTGGGGTTATCACACAGCCCCACCACAATGCCACGACCGCTGCCAATCATCTACTCACCCTCTGCCGTCAAGTTCAGGGTCTCCGTCGTCTTCCAGCTGTCCGTCATATCCCAGAGTCTGACCGTGCGGTCCCAAGAGGCGGTGGCCAGAACAGACTTCCAAGGGTTAAAAGCCACGCTGCTGATCGGTCCCTCGTGTCCGGCCAAAACCTAACGTGACAGAGGCAGTAAGAGAACATCGGGAATCTCGTCAGTAAAGGTCACTGAAAGGAACAGTAACTCTGGAGGTTAAAGACACAGGAAAACGTGCGTAAGGGATAAGCAGGCGGCGGCAACAGCAGCGCGGAGGCAACAGCAGCGCGGAGGCAAGCGGCGGCAACAGCAGCGCGGAGGCAACAGCAGCGCGGAGGCAACAGCAGCGCGGAGGCAAGCGGAGGCAACAGCAGCGCGGAGGCAACAGCAGCGCGGAGGCAGGCGGCGGCAACAGCAGAGCGGAGGCAGGCGGAGGCAAAAGCAGGCGGCGGCAACAGCCGCGCGGAGGCAACAGCAGCGCGGAGGCAGGCGGCGGCAACAGCAGCGCGGAGGCAGGCGGCGGCAACAGCAGCGCGGAGGCAGGCGGCGGCAACAGCAGCGCGGAGGCAGGCGGCGGCAACAGCAGCGCGGAGGCAGGCGGCGGCAACAGCAGCGCGGAGGCAGGCGGCGGCAACAGCAGCGCAGAGGCAGGCGCGGCAACAGCAGCGCGGAGGCAACAGCAGCGCGGAGGCAGGCGGCGGCAACAGCAGCGCGGAGGCAGGCGGCGGCAACAGCAGCGCGGAGGCAAGCGGCGGCAACAGCAGCGCGGAGGCAGGCGGCGGCAACAGCAGAGCGGAGGCAGGCGGAGGCAAAGCAGGCGGCGGCAACAGCCGCGCGGAGGCAACAGCAGCGCGGAGGCAGGCGGCGGCAACAGCAGCGCGGAGGCAGGCGGCGGCAACAGCAGCGCGAGGGCAGGCGGCGGCAACAGCAGCGCGGAGGCAAAAGCAGCGCGGAGGCAGGCGGCGGCAACAGCCGCGCCGGATGCAGGCGGCGGCAACAGCAGCGCGGAGGCAGGCGGCGGCAACAGCAGCGCGGAGGCAGGCGGCGGCAACAGCAGCGCGGAGGCAGGCGGCGGCAACAGCAGCGCGGGGCAGGCGGCGGGAAACAGCAGCGCGGAGGCAGGCGGCGGCAACAGCAGCGCGGAGGCAGGCGGCGGCAACAGCAGAGCGGAGGCAGGCGGAGGCAAAAGCAGGCGGCGGCAACAGCCGCGCGGAGGGCAACAGCAGCGCGGAGGCAACAGCAGCGCGGAGGCAGGCGGCAGCAACAGCAGCGCGGAGGCAGGCGGCGGCAACAGCAGCGCGGAGGCAGGCGGCGGCAACAGCAGCGCGGAGGCAGGCGGCGGCAACAGCAGCGGAGGCAGGCGGCGGCAACAGCAGCGCGGAGGCAGGCGGCGGCAACAGCAGCGCGGAGGCAGGCGGCGGCAACAGCAGCGCGGAGGCAGGCGGCGGCAACAGCAGCGCAGAGGCAGGCGGCAACAGCAGCGCGGAGGCAACAGCAGCGCGGAGGCAGGCGGCGGCAACAGCAGCGCGGAGGCAGGCGGCGGCAACAGCAGCGCGGAGGCAAGCGGCGGCAACAGCAGCGCGGAGGCAGGCGGCGGCAACAGCAGAGCGGAGGCAGGCGGAGGCAAAAGCAGGCGGCGGCAACAGCCGCGCGGAGGCAACAGCAGCGCGGAGGCAGGCGGCGGCAACAGCAGCGCGGAGGCAGGCGGCGGCAACAGTAGCGCGGAGGCAAAAGCAGAGCGGAGGCAGGCGGCGGCAACAGCAGCGCGGAGGCAGGCGGCAACAGCAGCGCGGAGGCAACAGCAGCGCGGAGGCAGGCGGAGGCAACAGCAGCACGGAGGCAGGCGGAGGCAACAGCAGCGCGGAGGCAGGCGGCGGCAACAGCAGCGCGGAGGCAGGCGGCGGCAACAGCAGCGCGGAGGCAGTGGCGGCAACAGCAGCGCGGAGGCAAAAGCAGCGCGGAGGCAGGCGGCGGCAACAGCCGCGCGGATGCAGGCGGCGGCAACAGCAGCGCGGAGGCAGGCGGCGGCAACAGCAGCGCGGAGGCAGGCGGCGGCAACAGCAGCGCGGAGGCAGGCGGCGGCAACAGCAGCGCGGAGGCAGGCGGCGGAAACAGCAGCGCGGAGGCAGGCGGCGGCAACAGCAGCGCGGAGGCAGGCGGCGGCAACAGCAGAGCGGAGGCAGGCGGAGGCAAAAGCAGGCGGCGGCAACAGCCGCGCGGAGGCAACAGCAGCGCGGAGGCAACAGCAGCGCGGAGGCAGGCGGCGGCAACAGCAGCGCGGAGGCAGGCGGCGGCAACAGCAGCGCGGAGGCAGGCGGCGGCAACAGCAGCGCGGAGGCAGGCGGCGGCAACAGCAGCGCGGAGGCAGGCGGCGGCAACAGCAGCGCGGAGGCAGGCGGCGGCAACAGCAGCGCGGAGGCAGGCGGCGGCAACAGCAGCGCGGAGGCAGGCGGCGGCAACAGCAGCGCAGAGGCAGGCGGCAACAGCAGCGCGGAGGCAACAGCAGCGCGGAGGCAGGCGGAGGCAACAGCAGCGCGGAGGCAACAGCAGCGCGGAGGCAGGCGGAGGCAACAGCAGAGCGGAGGCAACAGCAGCGCGGAGGCAGGCGGCTGCAACAGCAGCGCGGAGGCAGGCGGCGGCAACAGCAGCGCGGAGGCAGGCGGCGGCAACAGCAGCGCGGAGGCAGGCGGCGGCAACAGCAGCGCGGAGGCAGGCGGCGGCAACAGCAGCGCGGAGGCAGGCGGCGGCAACAGCAGCGCGGAGGCAAAAGCAGCGCGGAGGCAGGCGGCGGCAACAGCAGCGCGGAGGCAAAAGCAGCGCGGAGGCAGGCGGCGGCAGGCGGCAGCAACAGCAGCGCGGAGGCAGGCGGCGGCAACAGCAGCGCGGAGGCAGGCGGCGGCAACAGCAGCGCGGAGGCAAAAGCAGCGCGGAGGCAGGCGGCGGCAACAGCAGCGCAGAGGCAGGCGGCGGCAACAGCAGCGCGGAGGCAGGCGGCGGCAACAGCAGCGCGGAGGCAGGCGGCGGCAACAGCAGCGCGGAGGCAGGCGGCGGCAACAGCAGCGCGGAGGCAGGCGGCGGCAACAGCAGCGCGGAGGCAAAAGCAGCGCGGAGGCAGGCGGCGGCAACAGCCGCGCGGAGGCAAAAGCAGCGCGGAGGCAGGCGGCGGCAACAGCCGCGCGGAGGCAGGCGGCGGCAACAGCAGCGCGGAGGCAGGCGGCGGCAACAGCAGCGGAGGCAGGCGGCGGCAACAGCAGCGCGGAGGCAGGCGGCGGCAACAGCAGCGCGGAGGCAAAAGCAGCGCGGAGGCAGGCGGCGGCAACAGCAGCGCGGAGGCTGGCGGCGGCAACAGCAGCGTGGAGGCAGGCGGCGGCAACAGCAGCGCGGAGGCAGGCGGCGGCAACAGCAGCGCGGAGGCAGGCGGCGGCGCGGAGGCAGGCGGCGGCAACAGCAGCGCGGAGGCAGGCGGCGGCAACAGCAGCGCGGAGGCAGGCCGCAAAAGCAGCGGTATCCCATTACAGAGAGCAGTGGGGAAGGGCTGCGGCCAGAAGACTGGCAGCCGGTCACAGCTGTGGTTTATGGTGGGTGGGATTCTTCAGGTGGTCCGCGCACGGTCTACAGCATACGAGCCTGTGGCACTCACATCCAGGAGTCTCCCGGTCTGCATGCTCCACACGTAGATCTCATACGAGTCCTGAGCGCCGGCGCACACGACGTCTCCGCTGCCGTCCACAGCCAGGCAGGAGAACTGGGTGGGCCGAGGAGACGTGAACGTCCTGAAGTTACGATACCTGGAATGAGATGGATGGGTGAGCCCCCGGCTCTGGGCCACGCAGGCAGCGGCCATGTACCGATATACCCACCTCATCAAGCTGTACGCTCTGACGGTGCCGTCCAGGGAGGCGCTGAGCACAGCCTGCCCATTAGTGGTGACGCTGACGGCGGTGACGCTGCTGGTGTGGTCTGTGAAAGTGACGAAGCAGAAGCCACTACTTGTGTCCCACACCTTCACCTGCCGAGAGATCGGGGGTCAGCGGGATCCTGACAGCACCAGCACGGTGCGACACCTGCCCAGCCCCATCTTACCTTGCCGTCATCTCCCCCGGTGACGAGGTGCTGGCCGTCCGGGGAGTAACACAGCGCCACCATGTTGTTGAAGTGTCCCTGCTGCTTCAGGACATAGGATTCGCTCTGCCATTCCCACACCAGCAGCTGACCCAGACCTGCAGGACAGAGCCGCCATTACCCTGCGGGGGTCACAGATGGGGGGCAAACAAGAGGGGGACGGGACAGTGTGGACACCACCTGGGAGGGGGCGGTAAGGGAGGTGGACTATACAGACCACAGAGGAACGGTAAGGGAGGGGGATGGCGACGCGACGGCGTGGACGCCAAACAGGAGGGGGACAGGGCAGTGTGGACGTCACCCAGGAGGGGGATGGTAGGGGAGGGACGGAGCTCTGCTTACCGCTGCTGCCAAACGAGATCCAGTCCCCAGTGCTGTTGATAGCGATGGAGGAGACGCTCTGATCTGAAATACTAGAGTAGGAGAAGCAGCGTCACCACATGTGGAGCGGCCACACCAACATGGCGGCACCTCACTGACACGGGCAGTCACCTGAGGGAGTGGATAAGACTCAGGTCCGGCAGCTCGTGGATGTGGAAGGCTCCGGAGGAGAAGCCGGTCACCAGGACATTCAGCTTCTTGTGGAAGGCGGCGGCGGTCAGCGAGGTGAAGTCCCCGTCCTTATTGAAGAAATGTCTGAAGATGGAGACAGGATGTGAGTGTCGGACCGCACCCCCTCCCCCAGACGGCATCGGCCGCGCCCACCCACCCCTCCCCCAGACGGCATCGGCCGCGCCCACCACGCCCTCCCCCAGACGCATCGCCGCGCCCACCCACGCCCTCCCCAGACGGCATCGGCCGCGCCCACCCACCCCCTTCCCCAGACGGCATCGGCCGCGCCCACCCACCCCTCCCCCAGACGGCATCGGCCGCGCCCACCCATCCCCTCCCCCAGGCGGCATCGGCCGCGCCCACACCACCCCTTTCCCCAGACGGCATCGGCCGCGCCCACCCACCCCCTCCCCGAGACGGCATCGGCCGCGCCCACCCACCCCTTTCCCCAGACGGCATCGGCCGCGCCCACCCACCCCCTCCCCGAGACGGCATAGGCCGCACCCACCCCCTCCCCCCATAGCATCGGCCACAACGACGTCGGCCACACCCACCCACTTCCCCGCGGCATCGGAAGCGCCCACCCGCTCCCTCCCCCACGGCATCGGAAGCGCCCACCCGCTCCCTCCCCCACGGCATCGGAAGCGCCCACCCGCTCCCTCCCCCGCGGCATCGGAAGCGCCCACCCGCTCCCTCCCCCGCGGCATCGGAAGCGCCCACCCGCTCCCTCCCCCGCGGCATCGGAAGCGCCCACCAGCTCCCTCCCCGCGGCATCGGAAGCGCCCACCAGCTCCCTCCCCGCGGCATCGGAAGTGCCCACCCGCTCTCTCCCCCGCGGCATCGGAAGTGCCCACCCGCTCTCTCCCCCGCGGCATCGGAAGCGCCCACCCGCTCCCTCCCCCACGGCATCGGAAGCGCCCACCCGCTCCCTCCCCCACGGCATCGGAAGCGCCCACCCGCTCCCTCCCCCGGCATCGGAAGCGCCCACCCGCTCCCTCCCCCGCGGCATCGGAAGCGCCCACCACTCCCTCCCGCGCATCGAAAGCGCCACCAGCTCCCCCGCGGCATCGGAAGCGCCCACCAGCTCCCTCCCCGCGGCATCGGAAGTGCCCACCCGCTCCTCTCCCCCGCGGCATCGGAAGTGCCCACCCGCTCTCTCCCCCGCGGCATCGGAAGTGCCCACCCGCTCTCTCCCCCGCGGCATCGGAAGCGCCCGCCTACCCACCTCCTCCCCCAGACGGCATCAGCCGCACCCACCCCCCCCAGACGGCATCGGCCACAACTACGTCGGCCACGCCCACCCACTACCCCCATAGCATCGGGTGCGCCCACCCCCCCCCCCCCGCAGTATCGGCCGCCCCCCTGTGGCATTGGCCGAGCCCACCCCCTCCCCGTGGCACGACACAGGCCGCACACACCTCCCCCTGCAGCGGGGGTCGCAGTCACCCCCATGGCGCAGGTCACATGCACCCCGTGCCACCACACCTACCCCATGGCACGTAGGGGACAATGACATCACCGCAGGTGGAGCAGACTTACTTGCCGACCCTCTTGTACTTCACCCTGCGGCTCTTCTCCTCGGCGTCGGGGTGCGCAGACCCCCGGATTTCCTCGCCTCGCTCCTCCACCAGCTCTTCTGCGGGGGGCTCTTTCCTGGGCTGTCTGGGCACTAGCTGGGCGAGCGCGGTGTCGCACTCCCATGTGCAGAGCGTGGCGTCCGCACTAATGGTGTACAGCTGCGGAGGAGAAGGCGGACAGTGAGTGCGGGCTCAGGACGGCGTCCGCTGCACACACCTCACCAGCACACTCACATCCAAGCTGCCCTCCTGGAAGAAGCAAGACACGATGGCGTCTTTGTGGCCCCCGAGACTGTAGTAGATGAGATTCTGCCAGCGCTCCGCTCCGAACACCCAGGTGGTCATGTCCTTACTGCCGACCGCAAAGCACCTGGGGAAGAAGAGTCGTCAGGGAGGGCCGGGGCGCCTGGCGGGGACGATGGGGGACAGGGCTGTGTGAGGAGGTGGCCCCGGGCCGCTCGTCAGGAGGGCGGCAGGATGGGGCCCCGAGCCGCTCGTCAGGAGGGCGGCAGGATGGGGCCCCGAGCCGCTCGTCAGGAGGGCGGCAGGATGGGGCCCCGAGCCGCTCGTCAGGAGGGCGGCAGGATGGGGCCCCGAGCCGCTCGTCAGGAGGGCGGCAGGATGGGGCCCCGAGCCGCTCGTCAGGAGGGCGGCAGGATGGGGCCCCGAGCCGCTCGTCAGGAGGGCGGCAGGATGGGGCCCCGAGCTGCTCGTCAGGAGGGCGGCAGGATGGAGCGGTCTCCCGACCCTTCTCCGCACCTGGCGTCGTCCGTCCAGTCGATGCACGTCGTCTCATCGTAGGGACCGTAGAACGACTTATCCAAGACAAAAGCGTTGAGGTCGCGCCTCTTCCCCGGAGCGCGGTACAGCAGCGCCACCGAGCCTTTACACACCACGAACGTCCTGCAGAGCAAACATGGGGGAGGGGTGAGAACGTGGCAGGAGCGGGGCCGCACCCCATAATGGAGGCCACTCACCTGCCGTCTGGAGAGAAGCTGACAGCGTGGACCGGCTGCTGGAAGTGGAAGTGATTGAGGACGGCCTTAGTGACAAGGCTGATGAGAAGCGCGGACCCCTCTGTGGAGAGAGCAGACAGCGGCATCACATGGGGCACCCCCTCCCCCAACATCAGCCATGACAGGACCCCAACACACCTTCATCCACGAGGATCCCCAGAGAGCCGTCAGGGGACAGGGCCACACATGTGATGTTACACCGCGTGGCCGCCGGCAGGGTCTCCGCACGATTACTGGAGGGAGAAGACAACAAGGTCATGAGCAGCATCAACTCGTCGCGTCTGGCAAGAAGACCGGACCTCTCATGTCAGGGCGAGCAGAGCCAATCCCCAGGCATCGCGACCCGATCCCGGCACGGAGCAGCAGAGGGGTGAGACTATCACCAGCCGGTCCCTGCACAGAGCAACCACGAGACGAGCCGATTCCCAGGCATCACAACCCGATCCCGGCACGGAGCAGCAGAGGGTGAGACTATCACCAGCCGGTCCCTGCACAGAGCAACCACGAGACGAGCCGATTCCCAGGCATCACAACCCGATCCCGGCACGGAGCAGCAGAGGGGTGAGACTATCACCAGCCGATCCCTGCACAGAGCAACCACGAGACGAGACGATTCCCAGGCATCACAACCCGATCCCGGCACGGGCAGCTGCGGGCGAGCTGATCCCGAGGCATCACAACCCGATCCCGGCACGGCAGCTGCGGGCAGCTGATCCCGAGGCATCACAACCCGATCCTGGCACCTGGCAGCCGAAGGGTGAGACGATCCCCAGGCATCACCAACCAACCCCCACACGGGGCAGCCATGAGGCGAGACGATCACCAGCAGATCCCTGAACAGCACTCACTTCTTCAGGTGGAAGACGCTCAGCCGATTCCCCACAGGACTGAGGAGCGAGCTCCCATCAGGGGTAAAGGTCAGATTCCCACGACGAAAAAACGACCCCAGGAGATTACTGAACTGCAAGAGAGACATCAGATCACATGACCAACAGGGGAGGAGCAATCGTAGGGTTACACATCCCCCCCGTATACACCCCCCCTCCACCTCCACCCGTCGCCCCCTCCTACACTCTCAGTATACGCCGTTGCCACATCCTCCCCCTCCGTATGCGCCGTCGCCCCCTCCTCCCTCCGTATACGCCGTCGCCCCCTCCTCCTCAATCCGTTAACACCGTCGCCCCCTCCTCCTCCCTCCGTATACACCGTCGCCCCCTCCTCCTCCCTCCGTATACACCGTCGGCCCTTCTCCTCCTCCCTCCGTATACACCGTCGCCCCTTCTCCTCCTCCCTCCGTATACACCGTCGCCCCTTCTCCTCCTCCCTCCGTATACACTGTCGCCCCCTCCTCCTCCCTCCGTATACACTGTCGCCCCCTCCTCCTCCCTCCGTATACACCGTCGCCCCCTCCTCCTCCTCCCTCCGTATACACCGTCGCCTCCTCCTACTCCCTCCGTATACACCGTCGCCCTCCTTCCTAACCTCCCACATGCTCACCCGTCGCCCCGCTCCTCCTCCTTCCGTAACCGTCGCCACATCTCCCCCTCCGTATACGCCGCCGCCCCTCCTCCTCCCTATACGCCGTCGCCCCTCCTCCTTCTCCCTATACACCGTCGCCCCCTCCTCCTCCTCCGTATACACCGTCGCCCCCTCCTCCTCCCTCCGTATACACCGTCGCCCCCTCCTCCTCCCTCCGTATACACCGTCGCCCCCTCCTCCTCCCTCCGTAATACACCGTCGCCCACTCCTACTCCCTCAGTATACACCGTCGCCCCCTCCTCCCTCCGTATACACCGTCGCCCCTACTCCTCCTCCCTATACACCGTCGCCCCCTCCTCCCTCCGTATACATCGTCGCCCCCTCCTCCTTTCCGTATACACCGTCGCCCCATCCTTCCCCTCCGTATACGCCGCCGCTTCCTCCTCCCCTCCGTATACGCCGCCACTTCCTCCTCTTCCCCCTCCTCCTCATCCCTCCGTATACACCGTCGCACCCTCCTACTCCCTCAGTATACACCGTCGCCCCTCCTCCTCCCTCCGTATACACCGTCGCCCCCTCATCCTCCCTCCGTATACACCGCGCCCCCTCATCCTCCCTCCGTATACACCGTCGCCCCTCATCCTCCCTCCGTATACACCGTCGCCCCTCCTCCTCCCTCCGTATACACCGTCGCCCCCTCCTCCCTCCGTATACACCGTCGCCCCCTCATCCTCCCTCCGTATACAACGTCGCCCCTCATCCTCCCTCCGTATAACCGTCGCCCCCCTCCTCCCTCCGTATACACCGTCGCCCCCTTCTACTCCCTCCGTATACATCGTCGCCCCCTCCTCCTTTCCGTATACACCTTCGCCCACTCCTCCTTTCCGTATACACCGTCGCCCCATCCTCCCCCCTCCGTATACGCCGTCGCCCCCTCCGTATACGCCGCCGCTTCCTCCTCCCCCTCGTATACGCCGCCACTTCCTCCTCTTCCCCCTCCGTATACACCGTCGCCCCATCCTCCTCATCCCTCCGTATACACCGTCGCCCCCTCCTACTCCCTCAGTATACACCGTCGCCCCCTCCTCATCCTCCCTCCGAATACACCGTCGCCCCCTCCTCCTCCCTCCGTATACACCGTCGCCCCTCCTCATCCTCCCTCCGTATACACCGTCGCCCCCTCATCCTCCCTCCGTATACACCGTCGCCCCCTCCTCCTCCTCCCTCCGTATACACCGTCGCCCCCTCCTCCTCCTCCCTCCGTATACACCGTCGCCCCATCCTCCTCCTCCCTCCGTATACACCGTCGCCCCATCCTCTTCCTCCCTCCGTATACACCGTCGCCCCTCCTCCTCCTCCCTCCGTATACACCGTCGCCCCTCCTCCCTCCGTATACACCGTCGCCCCTCCTCCCTCCGTATACACCGTCGCCCCTCCTCCCTCCGTATACACCGTCGCCCCCTCCTCTCCCTCCGTATACACCGTCGCCCCCTCCTCCCTCCGTATACACCGTCGCCCCCTCCTCCCTCCGTATACACCGTCGCCCCCTCCTCCTTCTCCCTACGTATACACCGTCGCCCCCTCCTCCACCTTTCCGTAAACACCGTCGCCCCCCCTCCTCCTTTCCGTATACACCGTCGCCCCATCCTCCCCTCCGTATACGCCGCCGCTTCATCCTCCTCCCTCCGTATACACCGTCGCCCCATCCTCCTCCTCCCTCCGTATACACCGTCGCCCCATCCTCTTCCTCCCTCCGTATACACCGTCGCCCCTCCTCCTCCTCCCTCCGTATACACCGTCGCCCCTCCTCCCTCCGTATACACCGTCGCCCCTCCTCCTCCGTATACACCGTCGCCCCTCTCCTCCGTATACACCGTCGCCCCTCCTCCCTCCGTATACACCGTCGCCCCTCCTCCCTCCGTATACACCGTCGCCCCCTCCTCCTCCCTCCGTATACACCGTCGCCCCTCCTCCTCCCTCCGTATACACCGTCGCCCCTCCTCCTTCTCCCTACGTATACACCGTCGCCCCCTCCTCCACCTTTCCGTAAACACCGTCGCCCCCCCTCCTCCTTTCCGTATACACCGTCGCCCCATCCTCCCCTCCGTATACGCCGCCGCTTCATCCTCCTCCCTCCGTATACACCGTCGCCCCCTCCTCCTTCTCCTCCGTATACACCGTCGCCCCTTCCTCCTTCTCCCTCCGTATACACCGTCGCCCCTCCTCCACCTTTCCGTATACACCGTCACCCCCTCCTCCTCCTCCGTATACACCGTCGCCCCTCCTCCTCCCTCCGTATACACCGTCGCCCTCCTCCTTCTCCCTCTGTATACACCGTCGCCCCTCCTCCACCTTCCGTATACACCGTCACCCCTCTCCTCCCTCCGTATACACCGTCGCCCCTCCTCCTCCCTCCGTATACACCGTCGCCCCTCCTCCTTCTCCCTCTGTATACACCGTCGCCCCCTCCTCCACCTTTCCGTATACACCGTCACCCCTTCCTCCTTCTCCCTCCGTATACCCGTCGCCCCCTCCTCCTCCCTCCGTATACACCGTCGCCCCTCCTCCTTCTCCCTCCGTATACACCGTCGCCCCCTCCTCCTCCCTCCGTATACACCGTCGCCCCTCCTCCTTCTCCCTCTGTATACACCGTCACCCCCTCCTCCTCCCTCCGTATACACCGTCGCCCCCTCCTCCTACTCCCTCCGTATACACCGTCGCCCCCCCTCCTCCTTTCCGTATACACCGTCGCCCCCCCTCCTCCTTTCCGTATACACAGTCGCCCCCCCTCCTCCTTTCCGTATACACAGTCGCCCCATCCTCCCCTCCGTATACGCCGCCGCTTCATCCTCCTCCCCTCCGTATACACCATCGCCCCCTCCTCCCTCCGTATACACCATCGCCCCCTCCTCCCTCCGTATACGCTCTCGCCCCCTCCTCCTCGCTGTACCGCTCTTCACCTTGTAGTTATACTTCATCTTCCAGGCTCCGTTCTCACATATAAACCACGAGTCCGGCGTCACTTCCGCTCTGTGGCGTCACTTCCGCTCTGTGGCGTCACTTCCGCTCTGTGGCGTCACTTCGCTCTGTGGCGTCACTTCCGCTCTGTTTTCTCTCTCACCGCTAACCCCTCTAAGACTTCAAAAACATGGCCGCCACCAAAAGGCGCATCATCACGTGTCTGCTGCGCGGAGCGACTTGTTAGAGTCACGTGACGTACAGTGCGGCTATGTGTGACTCAGGAAACGACTACATAATGCTGACTGCCGGAGCCTCAGTATACCGCTGTACCGGCATCTAGTGACACAGGACCATTCCCTCAGATTATCAGCTCCTGTCCCTGAGAGTAGAGCCGGAGCCTCAGTATACAGCTGTACCGGCTCTAGTGACACAGGACCATTCCCTCAGATTATCAGCTCCTGTCCCTGAGTGTAGAGCCGGAGCCTCAGTATACCGCTGTACCGGCATCTAGTGACACAGGACCATTCCCTCAGATTATCAGCTCCTGTCCCTGAGTGTAGAGCCGGAGCCTCAGTATACAGCTGTACTGGCATCTAGTGACACAGGACCATTCCCTCAGATTATCAGCTCCTGTCCCTGAGTGTAGAGCCGGAGCCTCAGTATACAGCTGTACTGGCCTCTAGTGACACAGGACCATTCCCTCAGATTATCAGCTCCTGTCCCTGAGTGTAGAGCCGGAGCCTCAGTATACAGCTGTACCGGCATCTAGTGACACAGGACCATTCCCTCAGATTATCAGCTCCTGTCCCTGAGTGTAGAGCCGGAGCCTCAGTATACAGCTGTACCGGCATCTAGTGACACAGGACCATTCCCTCAGATTATCAGCTCCTGTCCCTGAGTGTAGAGCCGGAGCCTCAGTATACAGCTGTACGGCATCTAGTGACACAGGACCATTCCCTCAGATTATCAGCTCCTGTCCCTGAGTGTAGAGCCGGAGCCTCAGTATACAGCTGTACCGGCATCTAGTGACACAGGACCATTCCCTCAGATTATCAGCTCCTGTCCCTGAGTGTAGAGCCGGCGCCTCAGTATACCGCTGTACCGGCATCTAGTGACACAGGACCATTCCCTCAGATTATCAGCTCCTGTCCCTGAGTGTAGAGCCGGAGCCTCAGTATACAGCTGTACCGGCATCTAGTGACACAGGACCATTCCCTCAGATTATCAGCTCCTGTCCCTGAGTGTAGAGCCGGAGCCTCAGTATACAGCTGTACCGGCATCTAGTGACACAGGACCATTCCCTCAGATTATCAGCTCCTGTCCCTGAGTGTAGAGCCGGAGCCTCAGTATACAGCTGTACTGGCATCTAGTGACATAGGACCATTCCCTCAGATTATCAGCTCCTGTCCCTGAGTGTAGAGCCGGAGCCTCAGTATACAGCTGTACCGGCATCTAGTGACACAGGACCATTCCCTCAGATTATCAGCTCCTGTCCCTGAGTGTAGAGCCGGAGCCTCAGTATACAGCTGTACCGGCATCTAGTGACACAGAACCATTCCCTCAGATTATCAGCTCCTGTCCCTGAGTGTAGAGCCGGAGCCTCAGTATACAGCTGTACCGGCATCTAGTGACACAGGACCATTCCCTCAGATTATCAGCTCCTGTCCCTGAGTGTAGAGCCGGAGCCTCAGTATACAGCTGTACCGGCATCTAGTGACACAGGACCATTCCCTCAGATTATCAGCTCCTGTCCCTGAGTGTAGAGCCGGAGCCTCAGTATACAGCTGTACTGGCATCTAGTGACATAGGACCATTCCCTCAGATTATCAGCTCCTGTCCTGAGTGTAGAGCCGGAGCCTCAGTATACAGCTGTACCGGCATCTAGTGACACAGGACCATTCCCTCAGATTATCAGCTCCTGTCCCTGAGTGTAGAGCCGGAGCCTCAGTATACAGCTGTACCAGCATCTAGTGACACAGGACCATTCCCTCAGATTATCAGCTCCTGTCCCTGAGAGTAGAGCCGGAGCCTCAGTATACAGCTGTACCGGCATCTAGTGACACAGGACCATTCCCTCAGATTATCAGCTCCTGTCCCTGAGAGAAGAGCCGGAGCCTCAGTATACAGCTGTACTGGCCTCTAGTGACACAGGACCATTCCCTCAGATTATCAGCTCCTGTCCCTGAGTGTAGAGCCGGAGCCTCAGTATACAGCTGTACCGGCATCTAGTGACACAGGACCATTCCCTCAGATTATCAGCTCTGTCCCTGAGTGTAGAGCCGGAGCCTCAGTATACCGCTGTACCGGCATCTAGTGACACAGGACCATTCCCTCAGATTATCAGCTCCTGTGCCTGAGTGTAGAGCCGGAGCCTCAGTATACAGCTGTACCGGCATCTAGTGACACAGGACCATTCCCTCAGATTATCAGCTCCTGTGCCTGAGTGTAGAGCCGGAGCCTCAGTATACAGCTGTACCGGCATCTAGTGACACAGGACCATTCCCTCAGATTATCAGCTCCTGTCCCTGAGTGTAGAGCCGGAGCCTCAGTATACAGCTGTACCGGCCTCTAGTGACACAGGACCATTCCCTCAGATTATCAGCTCCTGTCCCTGAGTGTAGAGCCGGAGCCTCAGTATACAGCTGTACCGGCTCTAGTGACACAGGACCATTCCCTCAGATTATCAGCTCCTGTCCCTGAGTGTAGAGCCGGAGCCTCAGTATACAGCTGTACCGGCATCTAGTGACACAGGACCATTCCCTCAGATTATCAGCTCCTGTCCCTGAGTGTAGAGCCGGAGCCTCAGTATACAGCTGTACCGGCCTCTAGTGACACAGGACCATTCCCTCAGATTATCAGCTCCTGTCCCTGAGTGTAGAGCCGGAGCCTCAGTATACAGCTGTACCGGCATCTAGTGACACAGGACCATTCCCTCAGATTATCAGCTCCTGTCCCTGAGTTTAGAGCCGGAGCCTCAGTATACCGCTGTACGGGAATCTAGTGACACAGGACCATTCCCTCAGATTATCAGCTCCTGTCCCTGAGTGTAGAGCCGGAGCCTCAGTATACAGCTGTACCGGCATCTAGTGACACAGGACCATTCCCTCAGATTATCAGCTCCTGTCCCTGAGTGTAGAGCCAGAGCCTCAGTATACCGCTGTACCGGCATCTAGTGACACAGGACCATTCCCTCAGATTATCAGCTCCTGTCCCTGAGTGTAGAGCCGGAGCCTCAGTATACAGCTGTACCAGCCTCTAGTGACACAGGACCATTCCCTCAGATTATCAGCTCCTGTCCCTGAGTGTAGAGCCGGAGCCTCAGTATACCGCTGTACCGGCATCTAGTGACACAGGACCATTCCCTCAGATTGTCAGCTCCTGTCCCTGAGTGTAGAGCCGGAGCCTCAGTATACAGCTGTACCGGCATCTAGTGACACAGGACCATTCCCTCAGATTGTCAGCTCCTGTCCCTGAGTGTAGAGCCGGAGCCTCAGTATACCGCTGTACCGGCATCTAGTGACACAGGACCATTCCCTCAGATTATCAGCTCCTGTCCCTGAGTGTAGAGCCTGAGCCTCAGTATACCGCTGTACCGGCATCTAGTGACACAGGACCATTCCCTCAGATTATCAGCTCCTGTCCTGAGTGTAGAGCCGGAGCCTCAGTATACCGCTGTACCGGCATCTAGTGACACAGGACCATTCCCTCAGATTATCAGCTCCTGTCTCTGAGTGTAGAGCCGGAGCCTCAGTATACAGCTGTACCGGCATCTAGTGACACAGGACCATTCCCTCAGATTATCAGCTCCTGTCCCTGAATGTAGAGCCGGAGCCTCAGTATACAGCTGTACCGGCATCTAGTGACACAGGACCATTCCCTCAGATTATCAGCTCCTGTCCCTGAATGTAGAGCCGGAGCCTCAGTATACAGCTGTACCGGCATCTAGTGACACAGGACCATTCCCTCAGATTATCAGCTCCTGTCCCTGAGTGTAGAGCCGGAGCCTCAGTATACAGCTGTACCGGCATCTAGTGACACAGGACCATTCCCTCATATTGTCAGCTCCTGTCCCTGAGTGTAGAGCCGGAGCCTCAGTATACAGCTGTATTGGCATCTAGTGACACAGGACCATTCCCTCAGATTGTCAGCTCCTGTCCCTGAGTGTAGAGCCGGAGCCTCAGTATACAGCTGTGCCGGCATCTAGTGACACAGGACCATTCCCTCAGATTCTCAGCTCCTGTCCCTGAGTGTAGAGCTGGAGCCTCAGTATACAGCTGTACCGGCATCTAGTGACACAGGACCATTCCCTCAGATTCTCAGCTCCTGTCCCTGAGAGTAGAGCCGGAGCCTCATGTGAGGATAGTGGAAGCTCCATGTCTTGTGCTGTGCTAGAACTACAGTCTTCATCTTTTTTTTGCTGCTGACAGCCCACAGAGCAAAGTTCCCCCCCTCCCTCTCTCACGCTTCTCATCAACCCCCAGCCTGCACACAGGTAGTGTAATCTGAGCTGCCAGTGCTGGAAGTTTCCCGCCTCACCACAGTGGGTCCCCATTGTCTTCACATGTGCTTTCCTTCCCTAGCAGCCATTATGAGGATTCATTCTTTTGGCTTATAACACAGTGGGAAGTTGCGTCAGAAACACAAAAGTCACTGTTTTGAAACATGCGCCGACAGGCATCGTTCCCGTGGCACTGGTGAACCCGTAACTCCAACAGAACCCGAGAAATGGAATTCTCGGATGCCCCATGAGCTATTTCACCCAAGTTTGGGCTCATTTGAACCGTCATTTCAAAGTAAGATCATTGATAGGTCTGCCATTATTCTGCTAGAGTTCCCCGCTGAGTTATGGTCCTTATGACTTTCCAGAGCTTCAAACCATACTGCTATCCCTGGGAGGTGGCCAGAAAAACCATCCCCTTTTGTGAGGTCAGCAGCCCACAGGTATAAGTCTTGCAGTTAAGCCCCCCTTGGTCATTCCTGGCTGTGACAACTTAACTAAGAGATCTGCAAATGAACTATGACGTGTGGCTCCTCCCCGGCCTGTCTTGCCTATGCCTATGTAACTAACATGTAAGTCTATCACTCTGAGGCTAAGTGCACACGTTCAGGAATATTTGCGTTTTTTCCGCGATTTTCCGGGTAAAAACGCGAAAAAAACGCAAGCATTAAGCATCCTATACATGTTAATTGATTCCGCATGTTTTGGCCACATGTTGCGTTTTTTTCCGCGAAAAAAACGCTTCGCGGAAAAAATAGCAACATGTTCATTAATTTTGCGGAATGTAAGCGGTTCATGTGCGGATGGTACCCAGGGTCTGGAGGAGAGGAGACTCTCCTCCAGGCCCTGGTACCATATCCCTGTAAAACAATAATTAAAATAATAAATAATGATATTCTCACCTTCCGGCGGCCCCCGCAGCCTTCCCGCCTTCAGCGACGCTCCCGGCAACTCCCGGTCCCAAGAGTCCTTTGCGAGAATCACCCAGATGGCATAGCGGTCTCGCGTGATGCTACGTCATCGGTGTGATTTGTCGCAATGCATCCTTGGGACCGGGAGTTGCCGGGAGCGTCACTGAAGGCGGGAAGGCTGCGGGGCCGCCGGAAGGTGATAATATCATTATTTATTTTTTTATTATTTTTACATTAGATCTTTTTACTATTGATGCGGCATAGGCGGCATCAATAGTAAAAAGTTGGTCACATGTGTCAAACACTATGTGTGACTCGTGTGACCAACCTGTCAATCAGTTTTCCAAGCGATGCTACAGATCACTAGGAAAACGCTATTATTCTGGCGGGAATACGCATACAAAAAACGTGCGTATTTCCGCGGGAGAAGTGCGGGATTACCGCGGAAATTTCCGCGCAATTCCGCAAAGTGTGAACTTAGCCTGAATCCCGTTTATTTTTTAATTGCATTGTACATAACTGTATTGCCTCAGCTTGTTACATTTTTTTTTAACTATAAACACTGTCAAACCTTTTTGGAGTAAAGATATATAATTTACTAGTTTGTTTCTCCTGCTCTATAAACGAATTTGCACGTGCCTGAAGTACTACGCTACTGATTTGGGGTTGCTACGGACCCTCTTGATAAATTCTTCCTTAAGTAAATCGTAGCTGGTGGCAGCTAAAAGAAGGGGTGTAAAGTGTTGACCTATGGGGTGGCGTTGGCAGTGACGGAGCGGGGATTATAAGTGTATTGCCTGGCTGCAGCCAGGAGTAATTATAATTCCCTCACTGCAGCGTGCCCAATAGCCAGCACACATCCAAGTGACCCGTCTGACGACTAATTATCCTAGGTGCAGTTCCCTGGCTGACCTGAGGGTAAGGGGGGCGCCAGAGAGCTGCATGTTCCTAAGTGGAAATGGGATAACTATAAATCCCTGCAGTTTACTGGGTCGGACGGCAGCAGCCGTCGTGTGTGTGCGCGTTTTCGTCACATTTGCGGCACGGAGGGATCACAAGTTGTGATACCCCGGGCTACCGTGTGGCGGACCGTGTGCACGTTTCATCACATGTGGTGGCAGCGGTGGGATTATAGAGCATTAGTGATCTGGTTTGAGCAAACATTCCATTCACTAAAAAACTTGCACGGTTCTTCAGGGACCCTGCAACTAAAGTTTTGGAGAACAGACTCAGTGTTTATTAGTCCTGAGACAATTGTGTGTACTTGCGGTTACCCCTCCCTTCTCTTTGTTTTCTATCCTATCTTTTATTTGGCAAACATGGCTACAAGAGGAGCAAGTTGATACGAAAAGCAGAACAGGGACACTCTTGTGGGAATCTGCGTGTACCACGGCCTTGACCACAAGAACCAAACCAAAGCCAGACTGGTCCAGGCCCTGAAGGAACTGGACGAGCATCGGAGCGTGGCGGGCACAGGAGCCGGCCCAAGCCAAGGTGGTGCTGCAGCAGAGGCCCAAACCCTGCATGCTTACACCCAGGGCGGGTTGGACCCTTACCTGCAGGCGGCCCTGGAGGGACTCCCTGCCGGCGACCGGGATGAGCGCCTGAAGCTGATCCAGCAATACCAGCAGGAGGCCCGAGCCGAGCGCCAAGCCCAGCGAGAGGCCGAGCGGGAGGCTGAGAGAGCCGAGCGGGAAGCTCAGAGAGCCCATGAACTGGAGCTGCTCAGACAAGGGGCAATGCCCTCCACAGCCCGGAGCGGTACACCCAGCAGCTCTCAGGGTCCGAAGCCCCGGCCGGAGCACTTTCCCGTGATGGAAAAGGACGGAGACTTGGACACTTTTCTGCGGGCCTTTGAGAAAGTCTGCAGACAGTACCAGCTGCCTGACAACCAATGGGCCAGGTACTTGACCCCCGGACTAAAGGGCAAAGCTCTGGGGGCGTTTGCTTCCCTCACGTCAGATCAAGATGATGACTATGAGGCCATCAAGCAGGCCCTGATCGCCAAGTACCAGCTAACCCCTGAGGTATACCGAAAGAAGTTCCGGAACCTCCAACGTGGCCCACACGACAGTTATAGCGATGTGGTGCAAGGACTCAGGAACCACTTTGACCAGTGGATCCAGGGACTGTCAGTTGACACCTTTGAGGAGCTGAGAGACCTGATGATCAAAGACCAGTTCCTGCACCTGTGCCCAGCTGAGGTCCGACAGTTCATCCTGGACCGAGAACCAGAGGACGCGGTCCTAACAGCACGGATCGCCGACAGCTATGAGGCCAACCGGAAACCCGAGGTGCGGAAGCCCGTCACCGCCTGCTGGGGAGGGGGTAAGCCTGCAACCAACCCCAGTGCCCCTGCCAGGCACTATCCCCTTTGCCAGCGCCAGGCCTACATCAGACCCCCGCCAGTGTTTCTCCTGTAAACGGACAGGACACATCAGCGCCACCTGTCCGGAGAGGCAGAAGAACCTCCCAGCCAAGGCCTCCGGGCCCAACGCCTCTGTTCTTTTGGTGGGTGGTGTGGTGGGGAGGGTTGGTGACAACATGCAACCCGTCCGCGTGGGGGCCCGTCTTGCTACAGGCCTCAAGGACACCGGGGCTGAACGAACCCTCATCCGACCCGAACTGGCGGCCCCTGAAGAGTTGATTCCGGGGAAAACCTTAACTGTCACAAGGATTGGGGGCGTCCACTACCCCTTGCCGATAGCCCGAGTTTTCATTGACTGGGGTGCCGGGAGCGGGGTGAAGGAAGTGGGGGTGTCCGAAAACCTGCCCACTGATGTTTTACTGGGGACTGATCTGGGGAGGATGGTCGCGTACTATGTCCCTGACACCCCTCCCCAATCTGATAAGGTTAACGTTAACCATGATGTTGATGATGATGGGAAACTGATTGTGTTACCTGCCAATGCTTTGCGAAGTGATGATGCAACTGATAACCTTTCTTTCCCTAGGAATGATGCTGATAGTGATGTATCTGTGCCATCTGAACCTGTTAACCCTTTCTCTGAAGTGGTAGATGTGTCCACAGGTACAGGAGCGTTCAGCCACGTCGCTCTGCGGAGTGAGACGGCTGAGGAACCCCTAGCAGGAGCAAACAACAGTGCTCAAGGAAATGGGGAGGTGCATGGGAACCGTGAGGAAGGTGACGCCATGACACTGACCAGTGCCACCGAGGAAGGTAACTGGCCCATAAGTAGCACTGCTCCTGAAGTGTTGGGGGTGGATGGGGAGGTAGAGCCCATAGCAGCGAGGCTGATGGGTCTATAGAAATCCCCGGGGAGACTGCATATGTAGCTGCTGTCACCCGCAGTCAGAGTGCCCGGATCGCAGGTAGCGCCCTGCCATCTGGACCCTCCTCCGCTACAGGAGAGACTGAACCAGAGGTGGACCCAGAGCCAGTCCCAGAGGGTCCCAGTGAGGAAGGAACCCTAACATCACTTCTGGCTGCCTCCAGCCAGGAGTTCCAGGCCGCTCTGCACTCAGATGCGAGCCTGGAGAACTTGAGGCACCTCGCCGAGACGCCCACCTCCGTGACTGATAAGGAGAGGGTGTTCTGGGAACGAGGAAGGTTGTACCGGGAGACAGTACCCGGAGATTCCCAAAAGGAGTGGTTGAGGGAAAAACAGCTGGTCGTCCCGCACCAGTTCCGAGGTGAGTTGTTGAGGATTGCCCATGAGATTCCACTCGCTGGACACTTGGGGGTCAGCAAACTAAGGCACGGCTGTCTCAACACTTCTATTGGCCCAAGATAGGGACAGATGTGACTAACTACTGCCGCTCCTGTATCACCTGTCAAAGAGTGGGGAAGGTGGGGCCTGCTCTTAAGGCTCCCCTTATCCCGTTGCCAATGAGAGAGGAGCCTTTCCAGAGGATCGCGGTGGACATTGTGGGCCCGCTGGCCATCCCCAGTCGCTCTGGAAAGCTATACATCCTTACTGTGGTAGACTACGCTACCCGGTACCCGGAGGCAGTAGCTCTGTCCTCAACTAAGGCAGATAAGGTGGCGGATGCACTGGTGACTATCTTTTCACGGGTAGGATTTCCCAGGGAGATGCTTACTGATCGAGGGACCCAATTTATGTCTCGCCTAATGAAGGCTCTCTGCAGCAAAATGCAGGTGACGCGTATGGTATCGAGTGCGTATCACCCACAGACCAATGGTTTGTGTGAATGCTTTAACGGTACCCTCAAACAGATGCTCCGCATGCTGGTTAAGACCCAGGGGCGCGATTGGCAGCGGTACCTCCCACACCTGCTGTTTGCCTACAGAGAAGTCCCGCAGGCCTCGACGGGGTTCTCCCCCTTTGAGCTCCTGTATGGCAGGCGAGTCCGGGGACCCCTTGGGTTGATAAGAGAATCCTGGGAAGATGAGCCAAACCCCACAGAAGTGTCCATCGTGGATTATGTCATGCGCTTCCGCGACAAGATGCAGACCTTGACGCAGTTGGTGCATGACAACATGACGCAGGCTCAGGCTGACCAGAAGCACTGGTACGACCAGAACGCCCGGGAGCGGACCTCCCAGGTTGGTCAAAAGGTGTGGGTGCTGGTCCCCGTACCAAAGGATAAGCTTCAGGCAGCCTGGGAAGGCCCGTACGTCGTGCACCAACGGCTTAACCCAGTCACCTACGTGGTCACGCTTGACCACACTCGGGGTAGGCGCAAGACCTTTCACGTCAACATGATGAAGGCCCATCACGAACGTGAAGCCTGTGTCCTACCGGTCTGCAACCTGTCCGAGGACGGGGAGGAGGATCCCCTCCTGGACATGCTGGCCCAAGCCCAGGCCAATGGGTCCATTGAGGACATGGAGGTAAATGCCTCGCTAACCGCCTCCCAGCGGTTGCAGTTGCTGACCACTCTGGAACCCTTCCGGGCCGAGTTCACTAACCGACCCGGAAGGACCAAGTTGGCAGTCCACGAGGTGGACACCGGGAATCACGCCCCGTTACGGCGGAAACCTTATCGGATCTCTGAGGAAGTGCAGCAGATTATGCGCCAGGAGATCCAGGAGATGTTGCAGCTGGGGGTGATCCGGCCGTCTAAAAGCGCGTGGGCCTCACCTGTAGTTCTCGTGCCGAAAAAGGATCGGACCACCCGGTTCTGCATGGACTACAGGGGGCTCAACGCCATCACTACCTCTGATGCGCACCCAATGCCACGCATCGAGGATCTGCTGGAGCGGTTGGCGAATGCCAAGTACATATCCATCATGGATTTAAGCCGGGGATACTGGCAGATTCCCCTGAGCCCTGCGGCGCAGGAGAAATCCGCCTTTACCACCCCTTTTGGACTGTACGAGTCCACGGTCATGCCTTTCGGCATGAAGAATGCCCCTGCCACTTTTCAGCGGACGTTCAACCACCTGCTTCAGGGACTGGAGGAGTACGCTGTGGCGTACCTGGACGATATTGCCGTCTTCAGTTCCACCTGGGAGGAACACCTTCAGCATCTCCAGGAGGTGCTCAAGCGTATTCACCAGGCAGGTCTGACCATCAAGCCGGGAAAATGCCAGATGGGCATGAGGGAGGTCCACTACCTGGGGCACCGGGTAGGCGGGGGTTCCATGAGGCCAGAGCCCGAGAAAGTGGACGCGATCGTGTCCTGGCCCACCCCAGGACCAAAAAGCAGGTGAAGTCCTTCCTGGGCACTGCAGGGTACTATAGGCGTTTCGTACCGAACTATAGCGCCATTGCAAAACCCTTGACGGACCTCACCAAGGGCGGTCTACCCCAAACAGTCAGCTGGACAGATGGCTGTGAGGCGGCATTCCGAGCTTTGAAAACAGCCCTGTGCCGCTCTCCAGTGTTGAAAGCCGTCGACAGCAGTCGGCCATTCCTGGTACAGACTGACGCCAGCGAATTTGAATTTGGCCTCGGTGCTGTACTCAGCCAGGTTGATTCGGGGAACCAGGAGCACCCCGTGTTGTACCTGAGCCGGAAACTTCTGCCGAGGGAAGTGGCATACTCCACCATCGAGAAGGAGTGCCTGGCCATTGTCTGGGCGCTGCAACGTTTGCAGCCCTACCTGTCCGGGCGCACCTTCAAGGTGGTCACCGACCACAACCCTCTGAGCTGGCTGCACACAGTGTCCGGAACCAATGGTAGGTTGCTACGCTGGAGCCTTGCCCTGCAGCAGTATGATTTTGCCGTGAAACACAAGAAAGGCAGCGATCATGGGAATGCTGATGGGTTGTCACAACGTGGCGAACCCTCTGAGGTGCGCATGTCGGATTACCGGCAGGTCATGCCTCCTTAGCGCCCTCTAAGGGGGGGGAGGTGTGAGGATACTGGAAGCTCCATGTCTTGTGCTGTGCTAGAACTACAGTCTTCATCTTTTTTTTTGCTGCTGACAGCCCACAGAGCAAAGTTCCCCCCCCTCCTCCCTCTCTCACGCTTCTCATCAACCCCCAGCCTGCACACAGGTAGTGTAATCTGAGCTGCCAGTGCTGGAAGTTTCCCGCCTCACCACAGGGGGTCCCCATTGTCTTCACATGTGCTTTCCTTCCCTAGCAGCCATTATGAGGATTCATTCTTTTGGCTTATAACACGGTGGGAAGTTGCATCAGAAACACGAAAGTCACTGTTTTGAAACATGCGCCGACAGGCATCGTTCCCGTGGTACTGGTGAACCCGTAACTCCAACAGAACCCGAGAAATGGAATTCTCGGATGCCCCATGAGCTATTTCACCCAAGTTTGGGCTCATTTGAACCGTCATTTCAAAGTAAGATCATTGATAGGTCTGCCATTATTCTGCTAGAGTTCCCCGCTGAGTTATGGTCCTTATGACTTTCCAGAGCTTCAAACCATACTGCTATCCCTGGGAGGTGGCCAGAAAAACCATCCCCTTTTGTGAGGTCAGCAGCCCACAGGTATAAGTCTTGCAGTTAAGCCCCCTTGGTCATTCCTGGCTGTGACGACTTGACTAAGAGATCTGCAAATGAACTATGACGTATGGCTCCTCCCCCGGCCTGTCTTGCCTATACCTATGTAACTACATGTAAGTCTTTCACTCTTAATCCCGTTTATTTTTTAATTGCATTGTACATAACTGTATTGCCTCAGCTTGTTACATTTTTTTTTAACTATAAACACTGTCAAACCTTTTTGGAGTAAAATATAATTTACTAGTTTGTTTCTCCTGCTCTATAAACGAATTTGCACGTGCCTGAAGTACTACGCTACTGTTTTGGGGTTGCTACGGACCCTCTTGATAAATTGTTCCTTAAGTAAATCGTAGCTGGTGGCAGCTAAAAGAAGGGGTGTAAAGTGTTGACCTATGGGGGTGGCGTTGGCAGTGACGGAGCGGGTTTTATAAGTGTATTGCCTGGCTGCGGCCCGGAGTAATTATAATTCCCTCACTGCAGCGTGCCCAATAGCCAGCACACATCCAAGTGACCCGTCTGACGACTAATTATCCTAGGTGCAGTTCCCTGGCTGACCTGAGGGTAAGGGGGGCGCCAGAGAGCTGCATGTTCCTAAGTGGAAATGGGATAACTATAAATCCCTGCAGTTTACTGGGTCGGACGGCAGCAGCCGTCGTGTGTGTGCGCGTTTTCGTCACATTTGCGGCACGGAGGGATCACAAGTTGTGATACCCCGGGCTACCGTGTGGCGGACCGTGTGCACGTTTCATCACATGTGGTGGCAGCGGTGGGATTATAGAGCATTAGTGATCTGGTTTGAGCAAACATTCCATTCACTAAAAAACTTGCACGGTTCTTCAGGGACCCTGCAACTAAAGTTTTGGAGAACAGACTCAGTGTTTATTAGTCCTGAGACAATTGTGTGTACTTGCGGTTACCCCTCCCTTCTCTTTGTTTTCTATCCTCACTATCGTCACATTTGCGGCACGGAGGGATCACAAGCCGTGATACCCCGGGCTACCGTGTGGCGGACCGTGTGCACGTTTCATCACACCTCAGTATACAGCTGTACCGGCATCTAGTGACACAGGACCATTCCCTCAGATTATCAGCTCCTGTCCCTGAGTGTAGAGCCGGAGCCTCAGTATACTGCTGTATTGGCATCTAGTGACACAGGACCATTCCCTCAGATTGTCAGCTTCTGTCCCTGAGTGTAGAGCTGGAGCCTCAGTATACAGCTGTACCGGCATCTAGTGACACTGGACCATTCCCTCAGATTGTCAGCTCCTGTCCCTGAGTGTAGAGCCGGAGCCTCAGTATACAGCTGTACCGGCATCTAGTGACACAGGACCATTCCCTCAGATTGTCAGCTCCTGTCCCTGAGTGTAGAGCCGGAGCCTCAGTATACCGCTGTACCGGCATCTAGTGACACAGGACCATTCCCTCAGATTGTCAGCTCCTGTCCCTGAGTGTAGAGCCGGAGCCTCAGTATACCGCTGTACCGGCATCTAGTGACACAGGACCATTCCCTCAGATTGTCAGCTCCTGTGCCTGAGTGTAGAGCCAGAGCCTCAGTATACAGCTGTATTGGCATCTAGTGACACAGGACCATTCCCTCAGATTGTCAGCTCCTGTCCCTGAGTGTAGAGCTGGAGCCTCAGTATACAGCTGTACTGGCATCTAGTGACAAAGGACCATTCCCTCAGATTGTCAGCTCCTGTCCTTGAGTGTAGAGCTGGAGCCTCAGTATACCGCTGTACAGGCATCTAGTGACACAGGACCATTCCCTCAGATTATCAGCTCCTGTGCCTGAGTGTAGAGCTGGAGCCTCAGTATATTGCTGTACCAGCATCTAGTGACACAGGACCATTCCCTCAGATTATCAGCTCCTGTCCCTGAGTGTAGAGCCGGAGCCTCAGTATACAGCTGTACGGGCATCTAGTGACACAGGACCATTCCCTCAGATTATCAGCTCCTGTGCCTGAGTGTAGAGCCGGAGCCTCAGTATATTGCTGTACCAGCATCTAGTGACACAGGACCATTCCCTCAGATTATCAGCTCCTGTCCCTGAGTGTAGGGCCGGAGCCTCAGTATATTGCTGTACCAGCATCTAGTGACACAGGACCATTCCCTCAGATTATCAGCTCCTGTCCCTGGGTGTAGAGCCGGAGCCTCAGTATATTGCTGTACCAGCATCTAGTGACACAGGACCATTCCCTCAGATTATCAGCTCCTGTCCCTGAGTGTAGGGCCGGAGCCTCAGTATACAGCTGTACGGGCATCTAGTGACACAGGACCATTCCCTCAGATTATCAGCTCCTGTCCCTGAGTGTAGAGCCGGAGCCTCAGTATATTGCTGTACCAGCATCTAGTGACACAGGACCATTCCCTCAGATTATCAGCTCCTGTCCCTGAGTGTAGGGCCGGAGCCTCAGTATATTGCTGTACCAGCATCTAGTGACACAGGACCATTCCCTCAGATTATCAGCTCCTGTCCCTGAGTGTAGAGCCGGAGCCTCAGTATATTGCTGTACCAGCATCTAGTGACACAGGACCATTCCCTCAGATTATCAGCTCCTGTCCCTGAGTGTAGAGCCGGAGCCTCAGTATACAGCTGTACCGGCATCTAGTGACACAGGACCATTCCCTCAGATTATCAGCTCCTGTCCCTGAGTGTAGAGCCGGAGCCCCAGTATACAGCTGTACTGGCATCTAGTGACACAGGACCATTCCCTCAGATTATCAGATCCTGTGCCTGAGTGTAGAGCCGGAGCCTCAGTATACAGCTGTACTGGCATCTAGTGACACAGGACCATTCCCTCAGATTATCAGCTCCTGTGCCTGAGTGTAGAGCCGGAGCCTCAGTATACAGCTGTACTGGCATCTAGTGACACAGGACCATTCCCTCAGATTATCAACTCCTGTGCCTGAGTGTAGAGCCGGAACCTCAGTATACAGCTGTGCTGGCATCTAGTGACACAGGACCATTCCCTCAGATTATCAACTCCTGTCCCTGAGTGTAGAGCCGGAGCCTCAGTATACAGCTGTACTGGCATCTAGTGACACAGGACCATTCCCTCAGATTATCAGCTCCTGTCCCTGAGTGTAGAGCCGGAGCCTCAGTATACAGCTGTACCGGCATCTAGTGACACAGGACCATTCCCTCAGATTATCAGCTCCTGTGCCTGAGTGTAGAGCCGGAACCTCAGTATACAGCTGTACTGGCATCTAGTGACACAGGACCATTCCCTCAGATTATCAGCTCCTGTCCCTGAGGGTAGAGCTGGAGCCTCAGTATACAGCTGTACCGGCATCTAGTGACACAGGACCATTCCCTCAGATTATTAGCTCCTGTGCCTGAGTGTAGAGCCGGAGCCTCAGTATACAGCTGTACTGGCATCTAGTGATGGCATGTTTAGGCTGTTATCTCTCCGGCTGTGTCGAGGCGTCTAGGGCACCGTAGGAACGTCCCACGGCTGCTTCTACGGTAGCTGTGCTGTCAGTTTAGGGGTCTGCAGTCCGCTAGTTCCCCACCTCTCTGGGTGTCTGGTCTACTTTTGCTGCTGTCCTCCCTGCCACCGAATCATAACAGAGTCATCGCTCACTGTAGATTCTAGAGTCCTGTAAAGAAGGAAAGAATAGTAAAGAAAAAAAAAGTTTCAGAATTTTTTAGATATTTTTTCCTCTTTTTCTCTGGGGGCCGTAGAAGGATTTTTTCTTCGTTAATGGAAATTAAGCATTTGTCTGATCGTGTGGAGCAGCTCGCTGCTGAAGTTCGGAGTATTTCTGCCTATCTCAGTCGTCTACTGTAGAACCTTAGATCCCTATTCCTGATTTATTTTCTGGGGATCGGTCTAAATTTTTTAACTTTAAGAATAATTGTAAATTGTTTTTTGCCTTGAAACCTCAGTCCTCAGGGAACGCAGCACAGCAGGTTCAAATTATCATCTCTCTCCTGCGCGGCGATCCTCAGGACTGGGCCTTTCCCCTGACACCTGGGGATCCTGTTTTGAGTGACGTTGATGCATTTTTTCAGGCTCTGGGATTATTGTACGATGAACCCAATGTTATTGATCAAGCTGAAAAGACCTTGCAGGCCTTGAATCAGGATCAGGAAGCGGTAGAGTTATATTGTCAGAAATTCAGAAAGTGGGCAGTCCTTACTAAATAGAACGATCATGCCCTAGCGGATCTTTTTCGGAAAGGTCTGTCAGATAATGTAAAAGATGTTATGGTGGGATATCCTGTCCCCTCTGGTCTCAATGACTATGTCATTAGCCATTCAAATTGACAGACGCTTGCGTGAACGTAAAACTACGCGAGAGGTGGTGTTGCCTTTTGAACGGGCCCCTGAGCCCATGCAGTGTGATGGAGTGACTTCTGGGGCTCAGCGACGAGAATTTAGAAGGCGTAATAAGTTGTGCTTTTGTGGTGACGCCTCTCATACTGTTTCCATCTGCCCGAAGCGGGGAAGACGTTTTGCGCACTCATTTGCTTTGGGCAATGTACAGCCTAAATTTCTCTTGACTGTTACCTTGATCTGCTCCTTATCTTCATTTTCTGGTCAGGCATTTGTTGACTCAGGAGCAGCTATTAACCTGATGGATTTTGACTTTGCCAAACGTTGTGGGTTTCCCATGATACCCCTGCGGACTCCGATTCCTTTGCTGGGCATTGATTCAACCCATTTGGCGGAGAATAAACCCCAGTTTTGGACCCAGGTGATAATGTGGGTTGACCCAGACCACCAAGAGAATTGTAAATTTTTGGTGTTACATAATCTGCATGACATTATTGTGCTGGGTTTCCCTTGGTTACAGACCCATAATCCTGTTCTGGATTGGAAGTCTGTCTGTGGTGACACTCCTGTTTTCTCTACGTCTCCCCAGTCTCAAGATGTCCCTGACTATTTGACTGATTTTTCTAATGTATTTAGTGAGAGTAAGTCTGCATCCTTACCTCCTCACCGGAGCTATGATTGCGCGATTCAGTTAGTGCCCTGTTGTAAATTTCCCAAGGGTCGGCTCTTCAATCTGTCTGTACCTGAGCATGACGCTATGCGATCTTATATCAAAGAGACATTGGAGAAGGGTCATATCAGACCATCCTCTTCACCTTTAGGTGCCGGCTTTTTCTTTGTGGCCAAGAAGGATGGTTCATTGAGGCCGTGTATTGACTATCGTCTCCTTAATAAGATCACTGTTAAATATCAGTATCCGTTACCCCTGATTTCCGATTTATTCTCCAGAGTGAAGGGTGCTAGTTGGTTTACCAAGCTTGACCTCAGGGGGCATATAACCTTATTCGCATTAAGCACGGGAATGAATGGAAGACGGCGTTTAATACCCCAGAGGGGCATTTTGAGTACCTAGTGATGCCTTTTGGGCTCACTAATGCCCCTTCCGTCTTCCAATCTTTCATGAACGATATTTTCCGGGATTTCATGCATAAATTTCTGATCGTTTATTTGGACGATATCTTGATATTTTCCAATGACTGGGACTCTCATGTGAAACATGTTCGGACTGTATTCCGGATTTTGAGAGAAAATGCTTTGTATGTTAAGGGACTAAATGTCTCTATGGCGTACAGAAGGTTTCGTTTTTGGGATTCATTTAGTCTCCGTCCGCTATAGAAATGGACCTGGTCAAGGTTCAGCCTACTTCCTTGAAGACTCCTCAGAAATTTTTGGGTTTTGCTAATTTTTAGCCGTACATTTATAAATAATTTCTCTGGTATTGTGATACCACTGACTGATTTGACCAAAAAGGGTTCTGATGTGGTGAATTGGCCTCCTGAGGCAGTCTCTGCGTTTCAGGAACTTAAGCAGAGATTAATTTCTGCTCCTGTTCTATGGTAGCCTGATGTTTCTCTACCGTTTCAGGTGGAGGTTGATGCTTCTGAGATTGGGGCAGGTGCCGTTTTGTCCCAAAGGGATCCTGTAACCTCTAAGAGTAACCCTTGTGCCTTCTTCTATCGAAAATTTTCCCCAGCTGAACGTAATTATGATGTGGGAAATAGGGAATTATTGGCTATGAAGTGGGCTTTTGAAGAGTAGAGACATTGGTTGGAGGGAGCCAAACATCAAGTTGTGGTCCTCACTGACCACAAGAACTTGATCTATCTCAAATCAGCCAAGCGATTGAATCCTAGACAGGCCAGGTGGGCCTTGTTTTTCACACGTTTTAATTCTGTGGTCTCCTTTCTTCCGGGCACTCAGAATGTTAAGGCGGATGCCCTCTCTATGAGTTTCTTTGCGGATTCTCTTGATGTGACTGAGCCTACTGCCATTCTGAAGGAGGGTGTAGTTCTTTCCACTATCTCACCCGATTTGAGACTGGCCCTGGAAGAATTTCAGGGGGATAAACCTGAACGATGCCCTGTGGGGAAATTGTATGTCCCCGACCAATGGAGGAAGAAAGTAATGTCTGAAATTCATTGCTCCGCGTTGGCTGGTCATCCCGGTATTTTTGGTACTGGAGATTTGGTGAGTCGGTCTTTTTTGTTGGCCCACTTTGTCTCGTGATGTTAGGAATTTTGTGCAGTCCTGTGGGACTTGTTCTTGATCCAAACCTTGCTCTCGCTCTAGTGGTTTGTTAATGCCATTGCCTGTGCCCAAGAGGCCATGGACCCATATCTCTATGGATTTTATTTACGACCTCCCTGTTTCTCAGAGAATGACTGTTATCTGGGTGATCTGTGATAGATTTTCCAAGATGGTCCATCTTGTGCCACTGCCGAAATTGCCATCCTCTTCTGAGTTGGTGCCCTTTTTTCAGCAGGTGGTTCGTTTGCACGGCCTTGCGGAGAACATTGTGTCTGATAGAGGAGTCCAATTTGTTTCCAGATTTTGGAAAGCCTTTTGTTCTAAACTGGGAATTCAGTTTTCTTTCTCCTCTGCGTTTCACCCTCAGACCAATGGGTAGACGGAGAGAACAAACCAGACTTTGGAAACTTATTTGAGATGTTTTGTGTCTGCTGATCAAGATGACTGGGTTCTCTTTTTTGCCCTTGGCTGAATTCGCTCTAAATAATAGGGCTAGTTCTGCCACCTTGATGTCCCCTTTATTCTGCAATTTCGGGTTTCATCCTCAGTTTTCTTCAGGGCAGGTGGAGGCTTCTGCCTGTCCTGGTGTTGATTCTGTGGTATAGAGAATGCAGCAGATTTGGAATCAAGTAGTGGATAAGTTGTCTCTCTCTCAGGAGAGGGCCCAACGGTTTGCCAACCGACATAGGACTGATGGTCCTCGGTTTAAAGTGGGTGACTTGGTTTGGTTGTCCTCAAAAAATATCCCTACGAAGGTTGCGTCTCCAAAATTTAAGCCAAGGTTCATTGGACCTTATAAGATCTTGGAAATCCTCAATCCCGTTTCTTTCCGTTTGGCTCTTCCAGGGACGTTTAAGATTCACAACGTCTTCCATAAATCTTTATTGAAAAGGTTTGTTGAGCCAGTAGTTCCTATGGCTACGCCCCCTGAGCCTGTTTTGGTGGAGGGCAATCTGGAGTATGAAGTGGAAAAGATATTGGATTCTCGTCTGGCTAGACGGAGACTCCAGTACTTGGTAAAGTGGAAAGGTTATGGTCAGGAAGACAATTCTTGGGTGTTTGCTTCTGACATTCATGCTGAGAGATTGGTTCGTGCCTTTCACAGGCTCATCCTGATCGGCCTGGTGGCACCGGTGAGGGTTCGGTGACCGCTCCTCAAGGGGGGGGGTACTGTTGTGAACGCTCTGGATCTGAATTCTGAGTCTGAGCTCCCTCTGGTGGCTGCTGATAGTAGTGAAGCTGATTTCGCTAACAGAAGTCTTTCAGCTGGGGACGATTGGCAATCAGGGGTTGCTGATGGGAGATAAAAGTGAGCAACCTTCCCATGATCCTTGCTGGTGATTTGTTGCTTCCTGGTCTCTTTTGGAAGTCAGCTGGCTTCCTGCTTCATCCTGCAACTTTCAGATAAGTTATTTGCTGTTTATTTCTGAGGCATTTGCTTTTGTCCATCTCAGTTTTCTGCCCTATTGGTTTTGTGCAGCCAGGTTCCCTTGTGGGGGCCTGCGCTGCACTCTGTCTCTCTTTGCCACTGTTTATGTACTTTCAGCTCTCTTATTTCAGCATTTTTTGCTACTAGTTCACACCAGAGACAGTTTATGTATCTTCAGTTCCCTGTTTGTTTCTGTGTCTGCTGATTGGCTACCAGTGCACACCAGAGTTTGATCTAGCGGGGAGAGATCGTGTGGTCTCAGTATTTTTGTATATCAGAAGTGTTGGAATTTTTCCTAGGGTTTTGCTGGATTGCAGGCAGTATTCTTTCCTGTACTGTTCTATCTACACAGTTTGGGCCCCAGCTTTTGCTCGCTCTATTTCTGCCTGTGTTTGCATTTCATCTTGTCTCATCGCCAATATAGTTTTGGGGGCTACCTATTCCTTTGGGGGTCTGCTCCAGGGCATTAGCTTTCTCCTTTCTCTCTTTAGGCTTAGTTAACTCTCCGGCTGTGTCGAGGCGTCTAGGGCACCGTAGGCACGTCCCACGGCTACTTCTAGTTGTGCTGCCAGCTTAGGGGTCTGCAATCCACTAGTTACCAACCTCTCTGGGTTTCTGGTTGTTAAGCCTATTTTTGCTACTGTCCTCCTCCGCTACCATTTTATAACAGTCTGCCTATAGGGGCGCATTATACTATAAACAGTCTGCCTATGGGGAGTGCATTATACTATATACATTATACTATATATATATATATATTTACAGTACAGACCAAAAGTTTGGACACACCTCATTCAAAGATTTTTCTGTATTTTCACGACTATGAAAATTGTAGAATCACACTGAAGGCATCAAAACTATGAATTATCACATGTGGAATTATACATTACACTCTACAAAAAAGTGTGAAACAACTGAAAATATGTCTTATATTCTAGGTTCTTCACCTTTTGCTTTGATGACTGCTTTGCACGCAGAAAAGGTGAACGGATGGACTCTACATGCCTGGTTCCCACCGTGAAGCATGGAGGAGGAGGTGTGATGTGTGGGGGTGCTTTGCTGGTGACACTGTTGGGGATTTATTCAAAATTGAAGGCATAGTGAACCAGCATGGCTACCACAGCATCTTGCAGCGGCATGCTATTCCATCCGGTTTGCGTTTAGTTGGACCATCATTTATTTTTCAACAGGACAATGACCCCAAACACCTCCAGACTGTGTAAGGGCTATTTGACCAAGAAGGAGAGTGATGGGGTGCTACGCCAGATGACCTGGCCTCCAGTCACCAGACCTGAACCCAATCGAGATGGTTTTGGGGTGAGCTGTACCACTTACCGATTCAATTCTGAATAAATCCCCAACAGTGTCACCAGCAAAGCCCCCCCACACCATCACACCACCTCCTCCATGCTTCACGGTGGGAACCAGGCATGTAGAGTCCATCCATTCACCTTTTCTGCGTGCAAAGCAGTCATCAAAGCAAAAGGAGGCTACTTTGAGGAACCTAGAATATAAGGCCTCTTTCACACATCCGGAGTGCGCCTGACGGCGCCCCCGGCATTAAGCCACAGCGCCGCATCAGAAAACCTGATGCGTCGCTTGCGTTTTTTTTTTGCATTGACTTGCATTAGCGCCGGATGGCGCCGCATGTCAATGCGTCGTATGCGATTTTGTCCGGATGCGGCGGAAATGTACATTACGGCGGCCGGACAAAACGCAGCATGTAAGGTTTTTTTTTTTTTGCTGGATTCCCCTGATGTCTCCGGGCATCAGAAACCATCCGGCAAAAAAACGCATGCTGCGCAAGCGGCGCATCAGGTTTTCTGATGCGGCGCTGCGGCTAAATGCCGGGAGCGCCATCAGGTGCACATCGGATGTGTGAAAGAGGCCTAAGACATATTTTCAGTTGTTTCACACTTTTTTGTTAAGTGTAATGTATAATTCCACATGTGATAATTCATAGTTTTGATGACTTCAGTGTGATTCTACAATTTACATAGTCATGAAAATACAGAAGAATCATTTGAATGAGAAGGTGTGTCCAAACTTTTGGTCTGCACTGTGTGTATATATATCTATATATAGATATATATACACACACACACACACACATATATATACATACTATATTTCTCCCTCCATCCTCTCCAGCCATCTCACCTCCTCAGAACTGTTCCTCCACATACAAGCCTTTTTCCCCAAGACACATGGCCACATCATGTCTTATCCTGCTCCCACCTTCTAACGCTCTGTCTGCTACTCCTCATCGCTGGAGACGTATCCCCAAATCCTGGCCCTCCTCAACACATCCCCACACTCATTTCTAACACCCTGCCACGATCCTCTACACGTTTTTGCAACCATGACAACCTCATACCTATTCATCCACACAACACCCCTCCCCCGGTCCCCCTACCCGGAGCACTATGGAACGCACGCTGTCTGCAACAAGCTGTCATTCATCCATGACCTCTATCACCAACAAACTCTCCTTCCTTGCCATAATTGAAACCTGGCTCACTCCCTCTGACTCAGCCTCTCCAGCTGCGCTTTCCTATGGCAGATTCCATCTTTCTCACACCCCTCGCCCCAGCAACAAACGTGGTGGAGGAGTTGGTTTGCTCCTGTCTGATACCTGCTCCTTTACCCCTATTCAACTTCCACCCTCCGCTACTATTCCCTCGTTCGAGGTGCACTCCGTCCGCATCTACCGCCCCCCAGAACTAGCCATCTCCACCTTTCTCGACCACTTCACCACCTGGCTACTCCATTTCCTCTCTGCTGACATCCCCACCATCATCATGGGCGATTTCAACATCCCCATTGACACTTCCACCCCAGCGGCCTCTAAACTTCTATCGCTCACGGCTTCCCTCGGCCTCACTCAATGGTCCTCTGCGGCCACTCACAAAGATGGTCACACGCTGGACCTTATCTTCACCCGTCTCTGTTCCCTCACTAATCTCACTAACTCCCCACTCCCCCTGTCTGACCACAACCTACTGACATTCTCTTCCCTCTCCTCTCCTAGTACGCATCCCCCACTCCACAAACTCACCCACCCTCGCAGAAATCTCAAACACCTCAATATACAATCGCTCTCTGAGTCCCTCCTCCCTCTCACAGACATAGCCTCACTTCATGACACAGATGCTGCTGCCACATTTTATAACACCACAATAAAAACCACACTTGATTCGGCCGCCCCCCTCACGCAGAGCAAAACTCATACAATCAACAGGCAGCCCTGGCTGACCGGCCTGACCAAAGAACTGAGACGGGCTTCCAGGGCTGCCGAGCGGAGATGGAAGAGAACCCATTCTACCAAGCACCTCAACGCATACAAGCAGTCCCTCACCAGCTTCAAGTCCACACTCACTGCCGCAAAGCAAACTTACTTCGCATCTCTCATATCCTCCCTGTCTCACAACCCTAAACAGCTCTTCAACACTTTCAATTCTCTACTCCGTCCCACAGTACCTCCTCCCTCTCCTCTCATTTCTGCTGAAGACTTTGCCTCCTTCTTTAAGCAAAAGATTGATACTTTCAGAGAAGGCTTTGGCCCGCAGCCCCCAATGCCCCTCTTAGCCACTCAGCCCTGTTCTTCCAAAACCAGCTTCTCCACCATGACAGATCAGCTCTCCACCCTCCTGTCAAGATCACACCTCACCACTTGCGCGCTTGACCCACTCCCGTCCCACCTCATCCCTAACTTTGCCACAGTCTTCATCCCAAGTCTTACACACCTCTTCAACCTTTCACTTACAAATGGTGTCTTTCCCTCATCCTTCAAACATGCCTTAATCAGACCCATCATCAAAAAGCCCTCCCTCGACCCATCCTCTGTGCCTATCGCCCAATATCTCTTCTCCCCTACGCCTCAAAACTACTGGAACAGCATGTCCATCTTGAACTGTCCTCCCACCTCTCCTCCTGTTCCCTCTTTGACCAGTTACAATCTGGCTTCCGACTGCATCACTCAACTGAAACTGCCCTAACTAAAGTCACTAACGACCTGCTAACCGCCAAGAGCAAGCGACACTACTCTGTCCTCCTTCTCCTGGACCTGTCTTCTGCCTTCGACACTGTGAACCATTCCCTTCTGCTACAGATTCTCTCATCTCTTGGCATCACAGACTTGGCCCTATCCTGGATCTCATCATACCTAACAGACCGAACATTCAGTGTCTCCCTCTCACACACTACCTCCTCACCTCGCCTCCTGTCTGTCGGTGTTCCTCAAGGCTCAGTCCTAGGACCCCTACTCTTCTCCATCTACACCCTCGGCCTGGACAGCTCATAGAATCCCACGGCTTGCAGTATCACCTCTATGCCGACGACACGCAGATCTACCTATCTGGACCTGACCTCACCTCCCTACTGACAAAAATCCCGCAATGTCTGTCTGCTATCTCCGCTTTCTTTTCTGCTCGCTTTCTCAAACTTAACATGGACAAAACAGAATTCATCTTTCCCCATCTCATTCTTCCCCTCCACCAGACCTATCCATCAATGTCAATGGCTGCTCACTTTCCCCAGTCCCGAACGCTCGGTGCCTTGGAGTGATCCTCGACTCTGCCCTCTCTTTCAAACCACATATCCAAGCCCTTGCCTCCTCCTGCCGCCTCAGACTTAAAAATATTTCCCAGATCCGCTCATTCCTCAACCATGAAACCACAAAAACACTAGCGCATGCCCTTATCTTCCACCTCGACTACTGCAACCTCCTACTCTCCGGCCTCCCCTCTAGCACTCTGCTGCCCGACTAATCCACCTGTCTCCCCGCTATTCCCCAGCCTTTCCCCTATGCCAGGCCCTTCACTAGCTTCCTATTGCCCAGAGGCTCCAGTTCAAAACCCTAACCATGACATACAAAGCCATCCACAACCTGTCTCCTCCATACATCTGTGACATGGTCTCCCGCTACCTACCCGCACGCAACCTTCGATCCTCTCAAGATCTCCTTCTCGACTCCCCCCTCATCTCTTCTTCCCACAACCGCATACAAGACTTCTCCCGGGATTCCCCCATACTCTGGAACTCTCTGCCGCAACACATCAGACTATAACCAACGGAAACCTTCAAGAACCTGAAGACCCACCTGTTCTGACAAGCCTACAGCCTGCAATGATCCTCAGTCTACTGAACCATCGCACAACCAGCTCTACCCTCTCCTAGTGTATCCTCACCCATCCCTGTAGACTGTGAGCCCTCGCGGGCAGGGTCCACTCTCCTTCTGTACTTGTGTGTGCCTTGTCCTACACATGTCTATTGTACTTGTCTATATTTCCCCTTTTCACATGTAAAGCGCCATGGAATAAATGGAGCTATATAAATGAATAATAATAATATAGAGGCTGCCTATGAGGTGCATTATACTATAGTCTGCCTATGGGGAGTGCATTATACTGTATACAGTCTACCTATGTTGGTTTATTATACTATATAGAGTCTATGAGGGGTGCTTTATACTATATAGTCTGCCTATGGGGAGTGTATTATGCTATATAGAGGCTGCCTATGAGAAGTGCATTATAATGTATAGTCTGCATATGGGGAGTGCATTATAATATAGAGTCTGCCTATGGGGGGTGCATTATACTATATAGAGTCTGCCTATGAGAGGTGCATTATAATGTATAGTCTGCATATGGGGAGTGCATTATACTATATAGAGTGCATATGGGGAGTGCATTATACTATATAGCGTCTGCATATGGGGAGTGCATTATACTATATAGTCTGCGTATGGGGGTTCATTATACTATATAGTCTGCCTATGGGGGTGCATTATACTATATAGTCTGCCTATGGGGGTGAGTTATACTAAAGAGTCTGCTTATATGGAGTGCATTATACTAGAGTCTGCCTATGGGGGGTGCATTATACTATATAGAGTCTGCCTATGGGAAGTGCATTATACTATAGTTTCTGCCTATGAGGGGTGCAATATACTATAGAGTCTGCCTATGGGGAGTGCATTATGCTACAGTTTCTGCCTATGAGGGGTGCAATATACTAGTCTGCCTATGGGGAGTGCATAATGCTATATAGAGTCTGCCTATGGGGAGTGCATTATACTATATAGTCTCCCTGTGGGGGTGCATTATACCATGTAGCGTCTGCCTATGAAGGGTGCATTATACTATATAGTCTGCTTATGGGGGTGCATTATAGTCTGCCTATGGGGGGTGCATTATACTATATAGAGTCTGCCTATGGGGGTGCATTATACTATATAGATTCTGCCTGAGGGGTGCAATATACTATATAGTCTGCCTATGGGGAATTCATTATACTATATAGAGTCTATGAGGGGTGCTTTATACTATATAGTCTGCCTATGGGGAGTGTATTATGCTATATAGAGGCTGCCTATGAGAAGTGCATTATAATGTATAGTCTGCCTATGGGGAGTGCATTATACTATATAGAGTCTGCCTATGAGAGGTGCATTATAATGTATAGTCTGCATATGGGGAGTGCATTATACTATATAGAGTGCATATGGGGAGTGCATTATACTATATAGCGTCTGCATATGGGGAGTGCATTATACTATATAGTCTGCGTATGGGGGTTCATTATACTATATAGTCTGCCTATGGGGGTGCATTATACTATATAGTCTGCCTATGGGGGTGAGTTATACTAAAGAGTCTGCTTATATGGAGTACATTATACTAGAGTCTGCCTATGGGGGGTGCATTATACTATATAGAGTCTGCCTATGGGAAGTGCATTATACTATAGTTTCTGCCTATGAGGGGTGCAATATACTATAGAGTCTGCCTATGGGGAGTGCATTATGCTACAGTTTCTGCCTATGAGGGGTGCAATATACTAGTCTGCCTATGGGGAGTGCATAATGCTATATAGAGTCTGCCTATGGGGAGTGCATTATACTATATAGTCTCCCTGTGGGGGTGCATTATACCATGTAGCGTCTGCCTATGAGGGGTGCATTATACTATATAGTCTGCTTATGGGGGTGCATTATAGTCTGCCTATGGGGGGTGCATTATACTATATAGAGTCTGCCTATGGGGGTGCATTATACTATATAGATTCTGCCTGAGGGGTGCAATATACTATATAGTCTGCCTATGGGGAATTCATTATGCTATATAGTCTGCCTATGGGGAGTGCATTATACTATATACAGGCTGCCTATGAGGTGCATTATAATGTAAAGTCTGCCTATGGGGAGTGCATTATACTATATAGAGGCTGCGTGAGAGGTGCATTATAATGTAGTCTGCAAATGGGGGTGCATTATACTATATAGTCTGCCTATGGGGGTGCATTATGCTATATAGTCTGCCTAAGGAGGTGAATTATACTAAAGAGTCTGCTTATGGGGAGTGCATTATACTATATAGTCTGCCTATATGGAGTGCATTATACTATAGAATCTGCCTATGGGAAGTGCATTATACTATAGTTTCTGCCTATGAGGGGTGCAATATACTATAGAGTCTGCCTATGGGGAGTGCATTATGCTATAGTTTCTGCCTATGAGGGGTGCAATATACTATAGTCTGCCTATGGGGAGTGCAATTATGCTATATAGAGTCTGCCTATGGGGAGTGCATTATACTATATAGTCTGCCTGTGGGGGTGCATTATACCATGTAGTGTCTGCCTATGAGGGGTGCATTATACTATATAGTCTGCCTATGGGGGTGCATTATGCTATATAGTCTGCCTATGGAGGTGAATTATACTAAAGAGTCTGCTTATGGGGAGTGCATTATACTATAGAGTCTGCCTATATGGAGTGCATTATACTATATAGTTTCTGCCTATGAGGGGTGCAATATACTATATAGTTTCTGCCTATGGGGAGTGCATTATACTATAGAGTCTGCCTATGTGGAGTGCATTATACTATAGAGTATGCCTATGGGAAGTGCGTTATACTATATAGTCTGCCTATGGGGATGCATTATACTATAGAGTCTGCCTATGGGGAGTGCATTATACTGTATAGATTCTGCCTGAGGGGTGCAATATACTATATAGTCTTTCTATGGGGAGTGCATTATGCTATATAGAGTCTGCCTATGGGGAGTGCATTATACTATATAGTCTGCCTGTGGGGGTGCATTATACCATGTAGCGTCTGCCTTTGAGGGGTGCATTATACTATATAGTCTGCTTATGGGGGTGCATTATAGTCTGCCTATGGGGGGTGCATTATACTATAAAGAGTCTGCCTGAGGGGTGCAATATACTATATAGTCTGCCTATGGGAAATGCATTATGCTATAGTCTGCTTATGGGGAGTGCATTATACTATATAGTCTGCCTATGGGACGTGCATTATACTATACAGAGGCTGCCTGAGAGGTGCATTATAATGTACAGTCTGCAAATGGGTAGTGCATTATACTATATAGTCTGCCCATGGGGGTGCATTATACTATATAGTCTGCCTATGGGGGTACATTATGCTATATAGAGTCTGCCTATGGGGGTACATTTTGCTATATAGAGTCTGCCTATGGAGGTGAATTATACTAGAGTCTGCTTATGGGGAGTGCATTATACTATATAGTTTCTGCCTATGAGGGGTGCAACATACTATATAGTCTGCCTATGGGTGGCTACTGTATAGTCTGCCTATAGGGAGTGCATTATACTATAGAGTCTGCCTGAGGGGTGCAATATACTATATAGAGTCTGCCTATGGGGAGTGCATTATGCTATATAGAGTCTGCCTATGGGGAGTGCATTATACTATATAGTCTGCCTATGGGAGATGCAATATACTATAAATTGTCTGCCTATGGTGGGTGCACTATACCATATTGTCTGCCTATGAGGGGTGCATTATACTATATAGTCTGCTTATGGGGTGCATTATAGTCTGCCTATGGGGGGTGCATTATACTATATAGTCTGCCTATGGGGGGTGCACTATACTATAGAGTCTGCCTATGGGGGTGCATTATACTATAGTCTGCTTATGGAGGGGGTGCATTAAACTATATAGAGTCTGCCTATGGGGGTGCACTATACTATATAGCGTCTGCCTATGAGTGGTGCAATACTATACAGTCTGTCTTATACTATATAGTGTTTGCTGTATGGTGATATGTCCTTCTGTAAAGCTGGAAATAACACAATCTATTACCGTGCCGACACAGACTGCAGGGGGGCCAGTTTCACACAGGAGAGGATTAGATACACAGCTCAGCACAGGAGAGGATTAGATACATGGCTCAGCAGTCAGTATCCCCATTTCTCCTCCTCTCCAGTGTGGCGCATCAAGCCCCATTGCCCACGATGTAGAACATCTGAGCTTATTACCACTGATGTAGAGCATCCATCACAATGGCTCATCTGAAGTGTCCAGCCCCATTGTCCCTCCTTTGAGAATGGAGCATTCAGGCACCCAGAAGAGCATCCATCCCTGTTGCCCCCGCTGTAGATTAACAGGCCCCACTGCCTCGCTGTATAGCATCATTCCCCATTGCCCCTGCTGTATAGCATCATTCCCCATTGCCCCCGCTGTATAGCATCGTTCCCCATTGCCCCCGCTGTAGAGCATCGTTCCCCATTGCCCCGCTGTAGAGCATCGTTCCCCATTGCCCCGCTGTAGAGCATCATTCCCCATTGCCCCCGCTGTATAGCATCGTTCCCCATTGCCCCCGCTGTATAGCATCGTTCCCCATTGCCCCTGCTGTAGAGCATCGTTCCCCATTGCCCCAGCTGTAGAATAACAGGCCCCATTGCCCCCACTGTAGAGCATCGTTTCCCATTGCCCCGCTGTAGAGCATCGTTCCCAATTGCCCCGCTGTAGAGCATCGTTCCCAATTGCCCCCGCTGTAGAGCATCGTTCCCCATTGCCCCGCTGTAGAGCATCGTTCCCCATTGCACCCATTGTAGAGTAACAGAACCCATTGCCCCGCTGTAGAGCAACAGGCCCCATTGCCCCGCTGTATAGCATCGTTCCCCATTGCCCCGCTGTAGAGTTAATAGGCCCCATTGCCCCGCTGTAGATTAACAGGCCCCATTGCCCCCGCTGTAGAATAACAGGCCCCATTGCCCCCGCTGTAGAATAACAGGCCCCATTGCCCCCGCTGTAGAGTAACAGGCCCCATTGCCCCGCTGTAGAATAACAGGCCCCATTGCCACGCTGTAGAGCATCGTTCCCCATTGCCCCCCGCTGTAGAGCATCGTTCCCCATTGCCCCCGCTGTAGAGCATCGTTCCCCATTGCCCCCGCTGTAGAGCATCGTTCCCCATTGCACCCATTGTAGAGTAACAGAACCCATTGCCCCGCTGTAGAGCAACAGGCCCCATTGCCCCGCTGTATAGCATCGTTCCCCATTGCCCCGCTGTAGAGTAATAGGCCCCATTGCCCCGCTGTAGATTAACAGGCCCCATTGCCCCGCTGTAGAATAACAGGCCCCATTGCCCCGCTGTAGAATAACAGGCCCCATTGCCACGCTGTAGAGCATCGTTCCCCATTGCCCCCCGCTGTAAAGCATCGTTCCCCATTGCCCCGCTGTAGAGCATCGTTCCCCATTGCCCCCGCTGTAAAGCATCGTTCCCCATTGCCTCGCTGTAGAGCATCGTTCCCCATTGCCCCCGCTGTAAAGCATCGTTCCCCATTGCCCCCGCTGTAGAGCATCGTTCCCCATTGCCCCGCTGTAGAGTATCGTTCTCCATTGCCCCCGCTGTAAAGCATCGTTTCCCATTGCCCAGCTGTAGTGCATGGTTCCCCATTGCTCGCGCTGTAGAGCATCGTTCCCCATTGCCCCGTGGAACAGCATCGTTCCCCGTTGCCCCGCTGTACAGCATCGTTCCCCGTGGCCCCCGCTGTAGAGCATCGTTCCCCGTTGCCCCCCGCTGTAGAGCACCATTCCCCGTTGCCCCCCGCTGTAGAGCACCGTTCCCCGTTGCCCCCGCTGTAGAGCACCGTTCCCCATTGCTCCGCTGTAGAGTATCGTTCCCCATTGCCCCGCTGTAGAGCATCGTTCCGCATTGCCCCCCGCTGTAGAGCATCGTTCCCCATTGCCCCCGCTGTAGAGCATAGTTTCCCATTGCCCCGCTGTAGTGCATCGTTCCCCATTGCCCCCGCTGTAGAGCATCGTTCCCCATTGCCCCGCTGTACAGCATCGTTCCCGTTGCCCCCGCTGTAGAGCATCATTCCCTGTTGCCCCGCTATACAGCATCATTCCCCGTTGCCCCGCTATACAGCATCGTTCCCCGTTGCCCCGCTGTAGAGCATCGTTCCCCGTTGCTCCTCTGTAGAGCATCGTTCCCCCTTGCCCCCCGCAATAGTGCATCGTTCCCCATTGCCCCCGCTGTAGAGCATCGTTCACCATTGCCCCCCACAGTAGTGCATCGTTCCCCATTGCCCCGCTGTAGAGCATCGTTCACCATTGCCCCCGCACATATGCATCGTTCCCCATTGCCCCCGCTGTAGAGCATCGCTCCCCATTGCCCCGCTGTAGGTATCGTTCTCCATTGCCCCGCTGTAAGCATCGTTCCCAATTGCCCCGCTGTAGTGCATGTTCCCCATTGCTCCCCTGTAGAGCATCGTTCCCCATTGCCAGTGTAAGAGCATCGTTCCCCGTTGCCCCGCTGTAAGCATCGTTCCCCGTGGCCCCCGCTGTAGAGCATCGTTCCCCGTGTCTGGCCCACCCGCTGTAGGGCATCGTTCCCCTTGCCCCCCACTGTAGAGCATCGTTCCCCATTGCCCCCCGCTGTAGAGCATCGTTCCCCATTGCTCCGCTGTACAGCATCGTTCCCATTGCCCCGCTGTACAGCATCGTTCCCCATTGCCCCCCTGTAGAGCATCGTTCCCCATTGCCCCCGCTGTAGAACATATTTCCCTTGCCCCCGCTGTAGAACATCGTTCCCCATTGCCCCGCTGTAGAGCATCGTTCCCCGTTGCCCCGCTGTAGAGCATCGTTCCCGTTGCCCCCGCTGTAGAGCATCTTCCCGTTGCCCCGCTTGTAGAGCATCGTTCCCCGTTGCCCCGCTGTAGAGCATCGTTCCCCGTTGCCCCGCTGTAGAGCATCGTTCCCCGTTGCCCTCCTTGTAGAGCATCGTTCCCCGTTGCCCCCGCATAGTAGCATCGTTCCCCTTGCCCCCGCTGTAGAGCATCGTTCCCCTTGCCCCACAGTAGACATCGTTCCCCATTGCCCCGCTGTAGAGCATCGTTCCCATTGCCCCCACAGTATGCATCGTTCCCCATTGCCCCGCTGTAGAGCATCGTTCCCCATTGCCCCCGCAGTAGGCATCGTTCCCCATTGCCCCGCTGTAGAGCATCGTTCCCATTGCCCCGCAGAAGGCATCGTTCCCCGTTGCCCCGCTGTAGAGCATCGTTCCCCGTTGCCAGCTGTAGAGCATCGTTCCCCGTTGCCCCCGCTGTAGAGCACGTTCCCCGTTGCCCCCCTGTAAGCTCGTTACCTGGAGCATGGTTCCCCATTGCCCCCGCTGTAGGGCATCGTTCCCCATTGCCCCACTGTAGATGATCATTCCCCATTGCCCCCCGCTGTAGAGCATCGTTCCCCATTGCCCCGCTGTACAGCATCGTTCCCTTGCCCCGCTGTACAGCATCGTTCCCCTTGCCCCGCTGTAGAGCATCGTTCCCCGTTGCCCCGCTGTAGAACATCGTTCCCCTTGCCCCCGCGTAGACATCGTTCCCCGTTGCCCCGCTGTAAAGCATCATTCCCCGTTGCCCCCGCAGTAGAGCATCGTTCCCCGTTGCCCCCGCTGTAGAGCATCGTTCCCGTTGCCCCCACAGTGAGAGCATCGTTCCCCTTGCCCCCCTGTAGAGCATCGTCCCCTTGCCCCCGCTGTAGAGCATCGTTCCCCTTGCCCCGCTGTAGAGCATCGTTCCCCGTTGCCCCGCTGTAGAAGCATCGTTCCCCGTTGCCCCCGCTGTAGAAGCATCGTTCCCCGTTGCCCCGCTGTAGAGCATCGTTCCCCGTTGCCCCGCTGTAGAGCATCGTTCCCCGTTGCCCAGCTGTAGAGCATCGTTCCCCGTTGCCCCCGCTGTAGAGCATCGTTCCCCGTTGCCCCGCTGTAGAGCATCGTTCCGTTGCCCCGTGTAGAGCATCGTTCCCCATTGCCCCGCTGTAGGAGCATCGTTCCCCTTGCCCCCGCTGTAGATGATCATTCCCCAGTTGCCCCCCCGCTGTAGAGCATCGTTCCCCGTTGCCCCGCTGTAAGCATCGTTCCCGTTGCCCCGCTGTAGAGCATCGTTCCCCATTGCCCCCGCTGTAGAGCATCGTTCCCGTTGCCCCCGCTGTAGAGCATCGTTCCCCGTTGCCCCGCTGTAGAACATCGTTCCCCGTTGCCCCGCTGTAGACATCGTTCCCCGTTGCCCCGCTGTAGAGCATCGTTCCCCGTTGCCCCGCTGTAGAGCATCGTTCCCCGTTGCCCCCGCTGTAGAGCATCGTTCCCCGTTGCCCCCGGTAGAGCATCGTTCCCCATTGCCCCGCTGTAGAGCATCGTTCCCCATTGCCCCCGCTGTAGAGCATCGTTCCCCATTGCCCCCGCTGTAGAGCATCGTTCCCATTGCCCCCGCTGTAGTGCATCGTTCCCCATTGCCCCGCTGTGAGACATCGTTCCCCATTGCCCCCGCTGTAGAAGCATCGTTCCCCATTGCCCCGCTGTAGAGCATCGTTCCCCGTTGCCCCGCTGTAGAGCATCGTTCCCCGTTGCCCCGCTGTAGAGCATCGTTCCCCGTTGCCCCGCTGTAGAGCATCGTTCCCCGTTGCCCCCGCTGTAGAGCATCGTTCCCCGTTGCCCCGCTGTAGAGCATCGTTCCCCGTTGCCCCGCTGTAGAGCATCGTTCCCCGTTGCCCCGCTGTAGAGCATCGTTCCCCGTTGCCCGCTGTAGAGCATCGTTCCCCATTGCCCCGCTGTAGGCATCGTTCCCCATTGCCCCCTGTAGAGATCATTCCCCATTGCCCCCCGCTGTAGAGCATCGTTCCCCATTGCCCCGCTGTAAGCATGTTCCATTTCCGCTGTACAGAGTTCCTTGCCGTGAAGCAAGTTCAATTGCCACATGTTAGAGCATCGTTCCCCTTCCCCTTTAAAGCAATCTTCCATTGCCCCAGTGTTAGAACAGTCCCCATTGCCCGCATGTAGTGCAATGTTCCATTGGCGAACGCTTGTTAAGCATCTTCCCTCATTGCCCCGCTTAGGAGCATCGTTCCAGATTGCCCCACAGTGTAGAGCATCGATCACGTTGCCACTGATTAGAGCATCGTTCCCACTGCCTGTAAGGAGCATCGTTCCCGTTGTCCCTGCTGTAGACGCATGGTTCCCCGTTGCCCGCATGTTGAAGCATCGTTCCGTTACCCGGTGAGAGCACTAGTTCGTTGCCCCGCTGTACAATCGTTCCGCATGCCCCGCTGTAGAGCATAGTTCCAGTTGCCAAACGCTAGGAAGAATCGATCCACTATGCCCGCTGTAGAGCATCGTTCCCTTGCCCCGCTGTAAGCATCGTTCCCCGTTGCCCCCGCTGTAGAGCATCGTTCCCGTTGCCCCGCTGTAGAGCATCGTTCCCCGTTGCCCCGCTGTAGAGCATCGTTCCCCTTGCCCCGCTGTAGAGCATCGTTCCCGTTGCCCCCGCTGTAGAGAATCGTTCCCCGTTGCCCCGCTGTAGAGCATCGTTCCCCATTGCCCCGCTGTAGAGCATAGTTCACCATTGCCCCCCGCTGTAGAGCATCGTTCCCCATTGCCCCCGCTGTACAGTCATGGACAAAAGTTTTGAGAATGACACAAATATTAATTTTTACAAAGTCTACTGCTTCACTTTTTCTAATGGCAATTTGCATATTCTCCAGAATGTTATAAAGAGTGATCAGCTTAACAGCAATTACTTGCAAAGTCAATATTTGGCTAGAAAATGAACTTTATCCCCCAAAACACATTTCAACATCATTGCAGCCCTGCCTTAAAAGGACCAGCTAACCTCTTTTCAATGATTGCTCCATTAACACAGGTGTGGGTGTTGATGAGGACATGGCTGGAGATCAATCTGTCATGATTAAGTAAGAATGACACCACTGGACACTTTAAAAGGAGGCTGGTGCTTGGCATCGTTGTTTCTCTTCTGTTAACCATGGTTATCTCTAAAGAAACACGTGCAGTCATCATTGCAATGCACAAAAATGGCCTAACAGGGAAGAGTATCGCAGCTAGAAAGATTGCACCTCAGTCACCAATCTATCGCATCATCAAGAACTTCAAGGAGAGAGGTTCCATTGTTGCCAAAAAGGCTCCAGGGCGCCCAAGAAAGACCAGCAAGCGCCAGGACCGTCTCTTAAAAGGTTTTCAGCTGCGGGATCGGGCTACCAGCAGTGCAGAGCTTGCTCAGGAATGGCAGCAGGCAGGTGTGAGTGCAACTGCACGCACTGTGAGGTGGAGACTCTTGAAGCAAGGCCTGGTCTCAAGGAGGGCAGCAAAGAACCCACTTCTCTCCAGAAAAAACATCATGGACAGACTGATATTCTGCAAAAGGTACAGGCAGTGGACTGCTGAGGACTGGGGTAAAGTTATTTTCTCTGATGAATCCCATTTTCGATTGTTTGGGACATCAGGAAAACGCCTCATTCGGAGAAGACAAGGTGAGCGCTACCATCAGTCTTGTCTCATGCCAACTGTTAAGCATCCTGAAACCATTCATGTGTGGGGTTGCTTCTCAGCCAAGGGAATCGGCTCTCTCACAATTTTGCCTAAAAACACAGCCATAAATAACGAATGGTACCAGAATGTCCTCCAAGACCAACTTCTCCCAACCCTCCAAGAGCAGTTTGGCGATCAACAATGCCTTTTCCAGCATGATGGAGCACCTTGCCATAAAGCAAAGGTGTTATGTTTCGGTAGCTGAGGAGAGCAGGCAAAAAGGCAATACACCAGAGCAGTTGGAATCTATGGGATTGCAGTACCCTGACTAACCACCACAACTAGAGGCAGCCGTGGAAGCGTTCCTACGTTGGTCCTAGACGCCTCGTCACAGCCTGAGAAACTAACTACACCTAAAGATAGAAATAGGAAAGCTATCTGCCCCGGAGCAGAACCCCAAAGATAATAGAAAGCCCCCAAACATGTAATGGCGGTTAGACAAGAGGAAATACTGACACAGAAAGAAAATAGTATGAGCAAACGCTGGGGCCCAAACTATCTAAATAGAAAAGGATAGGAAGGGTACTTACTGCAATCCCAGAAAACCCTGAAAAGCACCAACTCTACTAATTTCAAAATCACCTGAGATCACACGACCTCTACCACCTAAATTAGTTCTCTGGTGTAACAAAATCAAAACAGCAGCCACTGAAAAAACTGGAAAAAGCAAAAGTACAAAACTCAGTGGCTGAACTAAACTGAGAGGGCAGAAGCCCCCGGAGGGGACCCTGAAGGCCCCAAAGAAGTGCAGGACAAAATGCAAAAACACAGCAAAAACACAAAAGAAGCAAAAGTCTTATCTGTAAGCAGGAGATGCAGACACGACACAGCAGGCTACAAGGGAAACTGGAATGAAGGATTCAGACCAGAACAATTGATCACCGGCAACCCTGATGGGAAAATGACTCCCTTATATAAGACCAGTCAGTAACACCTGATTCCCAGTCCTCACAATCCTCACTAACACCGCTTGTAACCACCAGAGGGAGCCTCTGCTCAGAACTCATCTCAAACCCATTCACAACAGTACCCCCCCCTTGAGGAGGGGTCACCGAAACCTCATTTGAGCAACCAGGTCGGTCAGGATGAGTTCTATGATACGCACGGATAAGTCTCCTAGCATGGATGTCCGAAGCAAACACCCAAGAATTGTCTTCCTGACCATAACCTCTCCATTTAACCAAATACTGGAGTTTCCGTCTAGAAAAACGAGAATCCAATATTTTCTCAACCACATACTCCAGATTGCCCTCAACCAAAACAGGGTCAGGAGGCACAGCAGCAGGAACCACTGGCTCAACAAACCTCTTCAACAAGGACTTGTGGAACACGTTATGGATCTTAAATGTCCCTGGAAGAAGCAAACGAAAAGAAACAGGATTAATAATCTCCATGATCTTATAAGGTCCAATGAACCTAGGCTTAAATTTAGGAGATGCTACTCTCATAGGAATATTCTTTGAGGACAACCAGACCAAGTCCCCCACTTTAAACCGAGGACCATCAGTCCTATGCCGGTTAGCAAACCGCTGGGCCTTCTCCTGAGAGAGGGACAACCTCTCCACTACCTGGTCCCAAATCTGTTGCATACGCTCCACAACAGAGTCAACACCTGGACAGACAGAAGCCTCCGTCTGTCCTGAAGAAAATCGAGGGTGAAACCCAGAATTACAGAAAAACGGAGACATCAAAGTGGCAGAGCTAGCCCTATTATTAAGAGCAAACTCAGCCAAAGGCAAAAAAGAGACCCAGTCATCCTGATCAGCAGACACAAAGCATCTTAGATAAGTCTCCAATGTCTGGTTTGTTCTCTCAGTTTGACCATTGGTCTGAGGATGAAATGCCGAGGAGAAAGACAATTGAACACCCAGTTTAGAACAAAAAGTCCTCCAAAATCTGGAAACAAACTGGACTCCTCTGTCAGACACAATGTTCTCAGGAATGCCGTGTAAACAAACCACGTGCTGAAGGAACAACGGCACCAATTCAGAGGAGGAAGGCAACTTAGGTAATGGCACAAGATGTATCATTTTGGAAAACCTATCACAAATTACCCAGATGGTGGTCATTCTCTGAGAAACAGGAAGATCGGAAATGAAATCCATAGAGATATGGGTCCATGGTCTCTTGGGCACAGGCAATGGCATCAACAAACCACTAGAGCGAGAGCAAGGCTTGGAGCGAGAGCAAGTCCCGCAGGACTGCACAAATTCCCTGACATCACGAGACAAGGTAGGCCACCAAAAGGACCGGCTAACCAAGTCTCTGGTACCAAAAATTCCGGGATGCCCAGCCAATGCGGAACAATGAATCTCAGACATCACACTCTTTTTCCATTGGTCCGGGACAAACAATTTTCCAACAGGGCAGCGCTCGGGCCTATCCTCCTGACACCCCTCCAGAGCAAGTCTCAAATTGGGCGAGATGGCGGAAAGAACTACACCCTCTTTCAAAATAACAGAAGGATCAGATAACTCAGGAGAGTCCGCAAGGAAACACCTCGAGAGGGCATCCGCCTTAACATTCTTAGTGCCAGGAAGAAAGGAAACCACAAAATTAAAACGTGTGAAAAACAAGGCCCACCTGGCCTGTCTAGGATTGAGTCGCTTGGCAGATTCCAGATAGACCAGATTCTTATGGTCCGTAAGGACCACCACCTGATGTTTGGCTCCCTCCAGCCAATGTCTCCACTCTTCAAAAGCCCACTTCATGGCCAATAACTCCCGATTACCTACGTCATAATTACGTTCAGTAGGAGAAAATTTTCGAGAGAAAAAGGCACAAGGGTTACTTTTAGAGGTCTCTGGATCTTTTTGGGACAAAACGGCACCTGCCCCAATTTCAGAGGCATCAACCTCCACCTGAAATGGCAGAGAAACATCAGGCTGCCGTAGAACAGGAGCAGAAGTGAATCTCTGCTTAAGTTCCTGAAATGCAGAGACTGCCTCAGGAGGCCAATTCACCACATCAGAACCCTTTCTGGTCAAATCAGTTAATGGTTTAACAATAACCGAGAAATTACCAATAAATTTACGATAAAAATTGGCAAAACCCAAAAATCTCTGAAGAGCCTTTAATGAAGTAGGTTGGACCCAATCACAGATGGCCTGAACCTTGACCGGGTCCATTTCAATAACAGATGGGGACAAAATGAATCCCAGAAATGAGATCCTCTGTACGCCAAAAAGACACTTTGATCCCTTCACATACAGAGCATTCTCTCTCAAAATCTGGAATACAGTTCGAAAATGTTTCACATGAGAGTCCCAGTCATTAGAAAAAATCAAGATATCATCCAAATAAACAATCAGAAATTTGTCCACAAAATCCCTGAAAATGTCATTCATGAAGGACTGGAAGACGGAAGGAGCATTAGTGAGCCCAAAGGGCATCACAAGGTACTCAAAATGCCCCTCAGGGGTATTGAACGCCGTCTTCCATTCATCCCCGTGCTTAATGCGAATAAGGTTATACGCCCCCCTGAGGTCAAGCTTGGTAAACCAAGTAGCGTTTTTCACCCTGGAAAACAGGTCAGAAATCAAGGGTAACGGGTATTGATATTTCACAGTAATATTGTTCAAGAGACGATAATCAATACACGGCCTTAATGAACCATCTTTTTTGGCCACAAAGAAAAAACCGGCACCTAAGGGTGAAGAGGATGGTCTGATATGACCCTTCTCCAATGATTCCTTGATATAAGACCGCATAGCGTCATGTTCAGGTACAGACAAGTTAAAAAGGCGACCTTTAGGGAATTTACTACCCGGCACTAATTCAATAGCGCAGTCATAGCTCCTATGGGGAGGCAAGGATGCAGATTTACTTTCGCTAAACACATCAGAAAAATCAATCAAAAAGTCAGGAACATCCTCAGCCTGGGGGGAGGCAGAAAAAACAGGAGTGTTGGTATTAACACATTGGCAGCCCCAACTGGTTACAGACACAGATTTCCAATCCAAAACAGGATTATGAGACTGTAACCAAGGGAAACCCAGCACGATAATGTCATGCAGATTATACAGAACCAAAAATTTGCAGCACTCCTGGTGATCAGGTTCAACCCTCATTATCACCTGAGTAGAAAACTGGGGTTTATTCTCAGCCAAAGGGGTAGAATCGATCCCCAGTAGGGGAATAGACTTCTGTAGGGGTATCAAGGGAAACCCACAACGTTTAGCAAAATCATAATCCATCAGGTTAATAGCTGCTCCAGAATCAACGAAAGCCTGAGCAGAAAATGAGGACAGAGAGCATATCAGAGTGACAGTTAATAAAAACTTAGTCTGAACACTACCCAAGACAACTGAGCATGCAAAACGTCTTCCCCGCTTAGGGCAGACTGAAATAGCATGAGAGGCATCACCACAGTAGAAACATAACCCATTGCGCTTTCGAAACTCATGACGCTGTGCCCCAGACACCACTCCATCACACTGCATGGGCTCAGCAGCTGGCTCACAAGGCAACACTACTCCACGCATACTTCTCCGCTCACGCAAACGTCTGTCAATTTGAATCGCTAATGACATCGAATCATTGAGACCAGAGGGGACAGGGAATCCCACCATAACATCCTTTACGTTATCTGACAGACCCTTCCGGAAAAGGGCCGCCAAAGCGTCGTCATTCCATTTGGTCAGGACTGCCCACCTACGGAATCTCTGACAGTATAACTCAGCGTCATCAAGCCCCTGATTTAATGCCAACAAGGTTTTTTCAGCTTGATCAGTGACATTAGGCTCATCGTACAATAACCCCAAGGCCTGAAAAAACGCATCAACATCACTCAAAACAGGATCCCCAGGTGTGAGGGAAAAAGCCCAATCCTGAGGATCGCCGCGCAGGAGAGAGATGATAATTTGAACCTGCTGCGCTGCGTTCCCTGAGGACTTAGATTTTAAGGCAAAAAACAATTTACAATTATTTTTGAAATTCTGAAACTTAGCTCGATCCCCTAAAAACAAATCTGGCATGGGGATCCTAGGTTCCACAACAGGCAACCTAGCAAGATAAGCAGCAATACTCCGAACCTCAGTGGCAAGCTGATCCACACGGCCAGACAACTGTGCAAACTCCATTGGGAGAAAAGATCCTCCCCAGCACCCAGAGATAGAGGAAAAAAAAAAAAAAATGCAACAAACAGACAAATATCTCTGACAACTCTGACAACCTTTTTTCTTTCACAATATTTTTTTTTCCCTTCTGTGAGTACCATACAATTTTCAATTTTTTGGGCCGGTGATACTGTTATGTTTCGGTAGCTGAGGAGTGCAGGTAAAAAAGGCAATACACCAGAGCAGTTGGAATCTATGGGATTGCAGTACCCTGACTAACCACCACAACTAGAGGCAGCCGTGGAGCGTTCCTACGTTGGTCCTAGACGCCTCGTCACAGCCTGAGAAACTAACTACACCTAAAGATAGAAATAGGAAAGCTATCTGCCCCGGAGCAGAACCCCAAAGATAACAGAAAGCCCCCAAACAAGTAATGGCGGTTAGACAAGAGGAAATACTGACACAGAAAGAAAATAGTATGAGCAAACGCTGGGGCCCAAACTATCTAAATAGAAAAGGACAGGAAGGGTACTTACTGCAATCCCAGAAAACCCTGAAAAGCACCAACTCTACTAATTTCAAAATCACCTGAGATCACACAACCTCTACCACCTAAATTAGTTCTCTGGTGTAACAAAATCAAAACAGCAGCCACTGAAAAAACTGGAAAAAGCAAAAGTACAAACATCAGTGGCTGAACTAAACTGAGAGGGCAAAAGCCCCCGGAGGGGACCCTGAAGGCCCCCACAGAAGTGCAGGACAAAATGCAAAAACACAGCAAAAACACAAAAGAAGCAAAAGTCTTATCTGTAAGCAGGAGATGCAGACACGACACAGCAGGCTACAAGGGAAACTGGAATGAAGGATTCAGACCAGAACAATTGATCACCGGCAACCCTGATGGGAAAATGACTCCCTTATATAAGACCAGTCAGTAACACCTGATTCCCAGTCCTCACTAGCACCGCTTGTAACCACCAGAGGGAGCCTCTGCTCAGAACTCATCTCAAACCCATTCACAACACAAAGGTGATAACTAAATGGCTCAGGGAACAAAACAGAGATTTTGGGTCCATGGCCTGGAAACTCCCCAGATCTTAATCCCATTGAGAACTTGTGGTCAATCATCAAGAGACGGGTGGACAAACGAAAACCTAAAAATTCTGACAAAATGAAAGCACTGATTGTGCAAGAATGGACTGCTATCAGTCAGGATTTGGTCCAGAAGTTGATTGAGAGCATGCCAGGGAGAATTACAGAGGTCCTGAAGAAGGGTCAACACTGCAAATATTGACTTGCTGCATTAACTCATTCTAACTGTCAATATAAGCTTTTATTACTCATATGTTTGCAATTATTATATTTCTGTCTGTGATAAAAACATCTGTCAAACACACGTGATCATGTGAAAATATAATATTTGTGTCATTCTCAAAACTTTTGGCCATGACTGTAGAGCATCGTTCCCCGTTGCCCCCGCTGTAGAGCATCGTTCCCCGTTGCCCCCCGCTGTAGAGCATCGTTCCCCGTTGCCCCCGCTGTAGAGCATCGTTCCCCGTTGCCCCCGCTGTAGAGCATCGTTCCCCGTTGCCCCCGCTGTAGAGCATCGTTCCCCGTTGCCCCGCTGTAGAGCATCGTTCCCCCCGCTGCAGAGCATCGTTCCCCGTTGCCCCGCTGTAGAGCATCGTTCCCCGTTGCCTCCACTGTAGTGCATCATTCCCCATTGCCCCGCTGTAGAGTATCGTTCCCCGTTGCCCCCTGCTGTAGAGCATCGTTCCCCGTTGCCCCCGCTGTAGAGCATCGTTCCCCGTTGCCCCGCTTTAGAGCATCATTCCCCGTTGCCCCCGCTGTAGAGCATAGTTCCCGTTGCCCCCGCTGTAGAGCATCGTTCCCCGTTGCCCCGCTGTAGAGCATTGTTCCCGTTGCCCCGCTGTAGAGCATCGTTCCCCGTTGCCCCCGCTGTAGAGCATCGTTCCCCATTGCCCGCTGTAGTGCATCGTTCCCCATCGCCCCCGCTGTAGAGTATCGTTCCCCGTTGCCCCTTGCTGTAGAGCATCGTTCCCCGTTGCCCCCGCTGTAGAGCATCGTTCCCCGTTGCCCCCGCTGTAGAGCATTGTTCCCCGTTGCCCCGCTGTAGAGCATCGTTCCCCATTGCCCTGGTGTAGAGAATCTGGGCCTTCACATACCGTCTGCTATTACCAATGTAAAATTTGCAACTCCTTGGCATGTAACCAAAAAATGTAAATTCTGATGCTTTGATTTTTTACCACGAGGGTTAACAAGGCCATAGGATGGATTAAGAATAGCAGATGGAAACACGGATTGTGTCCTTCTTGCGCCTCAGGGACACTCTGAGGTCAGCATCTCCAATGTGCCATCACAGCTGACCGCACGGACGCCTCCGACAGCCGGGAGTAGAAGACCATAGAGGAAGGGTGTGTTTATCATTCTGATCGCTTCTCACTTTCTGCCCCATTGAGGTCTTTCCAGGCGTCTGTGCTGGATCACTTCCTTGGCCTCCACCACTAAGACGGGTGACGATAGGACGCTCACACCTGCTGAACCCTAAAGATATAAGCTTCCACCCTACACTGAGCGAGCAGATCGATCACTGGCTCGGAGCCTCGTGGAGTCTGTGTGTGCATATGTGCGACCACGAGATGTGGACCCCAGCAGCAATGACCACAAGGCGCGGTGGTAAAACACGTGTATTTCTGGGTACTCTTAATACAAGCTTCCACCTTATTGTAGAGGTATACTATACCAAAAATAAATAACGCTGTTACCTTAAAATCCCGTAATACAGCAACGTCTACAAGACAAACCCCCACCATGATGGCCCAGCAGGCACAAGGAATGAAGTGCTGTACCGACCACTGACTGGTGGAAGCGTTTTATAATGCTCCATCCCACCGGGCTTATTATAGGCTGGGACCAGAAGACTTCTCTTATAGCAGCAAGGAAGATCCTGGGAAAGGGAGCGTAGTGTATAGTCCAGAGGCCGGAGCATAGATGGTCAACCAGGCGCCAGCCAAGAACTGGAGTGAGCTGCTGCAACATGAGCTATAGCCATAGACAAGGCCATGACCGGAGCAGCTGCTGCAACATGAGCTATAGCCATAGACAAGGCCATGACCGGAGCAGCTGCTGCAACATGAGCTATAGCCATAGACAAGGCCATGACCGGAGCAGCTGCTGCAACATGAGCTATAGCTACAGACAAGGCCAATGACCGGCGCAGCTGCTGCAACATGAGCTATAGCCATAGACAAGGCCATGACCGGAGCAGCTGCTGCAACATGAGCTATAGCTATAGACAAGGCCAATGACCGGAGAGGGCCAACGCAGCATGAGCTATAGCCATAGACAAGTCCATGACCGGAGCAGCTGCTGCAACATGAGCTATAGCCATGGACCAGGCCAATGACCGGAGAGAGCCAATGCAATAAGAGCTATGGCCATGGACCAGGACAATGACTGCAGAGGGCCAATGCAACATGAGCTATAGCCATAGACAAGGCGAATGACCGACGCAGCTGCTGCAACATGAGCTATAGCCATAGACAAGGCCATGACCGGAGCAGCTGCTGCAACATGAGCTATTGCCATAGACAAGGCCATGACCGGAGCAGCTGCTGCAACATGAGCTATAGCTATAGACAAGGCCAATGACCGGCGCAGCTGCTGCAACATGAGCTATAGCCATAGACAAGGCCATGACCGGAGCAGCTGCTGCAACATGAGCTATAGCTATAGACAAGGCCAATGACCGGAGAGGGCCAACACAACATGAGCTATGGCCATGGACCAGGCCAATGACCGGAGAGAGCCAATGCAACAAGAGCTATGGCCATGGACCAGGACAATGACTGGAGAGAGCCAATGCAACAAGAGCTATGACCATGGACCAGGACAATGAATGAAGAGAGCCAACGCAACATGAGCTATAGCCATAGACAAGGCCAATGACTGGAGCAGCTGATGCAACATGAGTTACGGCCATGGACCAGGACAATGACTGGAGTGGGCCAACGCAACGTGAGCTATGGCCATAGACCAGGACAATGACTGGAGCAGCAGCTGCAACATGAGCTATGGCTATGGACCAGGTCAATGACTGGAGTGGGCCAACGCAACATGGGCTATGGACCAGGCCAATGACTGGAGAGGGCCAACGCAACATGAGCTATGGCTATGGACCAGGCCAATGACTGGAGTGGGCCAACGCAACATGGGCTATGGCTATGGACCAGGCCAATGACTGGAGTGGGCCAACGCAACATGAGCTATGGCCATGGACCAGGCCAATGACTGGAGCAGCTGCTGCAACATGAGCTATGGCTATGGACCAGGCCAATGACTGGAGTGGGCCAACGCAACCTGAGTTATGGCTATAGACCAGGCCAATAATTGGAGCAACAGCTGCAACATGAGCTATGGCTATGGACCAAGCCAATGACTGGAGCAGCTGCTGCAACATGAGCTATGGCTACGGACCAGGCCAATGACTGGAGTGGGCCAACGCAACTTGAGCTATGGCTATGGACCAGGCCAATGACTGGAGTTGTCCAACGCAGCATGAGTTATGGCTATGGACCAGGCCAATAACTGGAGCAGCAGCTGCAACATGAGCTATGGCTATGGACCAGGCCAATGACTGGAGCAGCTGCTGCAACATGAGCTATGGCTATGGACCAGGCCAATGACTGGAGCAGCTGCTGCAACATGAGCTATGGCTATGGACCAGGCCAATGACTGGAGCAGCTGCTGCAACATTAGCTATGGCTATGGACCAGGCCAATGACTGGAGCAGATGCTGCAACATGAGCTATGGCTATGGACCAGGCCAATGACTGGAGTGGGCCAACGCAACCTGAGTTATGGCTATAGACCAGTCCAATAACTGGAGCAGCAGCTGCAACATGAGCTATGGCTATGGACCAAGCCAATGACTGGAGCAGCTGCTGCAACATGAGCTATGGCTACGGACCAGGCCAATGACTGGAGTGGGCCAACGCAACTTGAGCTATGGCTATGGACCAGGCCAATGACAGGAGTTGTCCAACGCAGCATGAGTTATGGCTATGGACCAGGCCAATAACTGGAGCAGCAGCTGCAACATGAGCTATGGCTATGGACCAGGCCAATGACTGGAGCAGCTGCTGCAACATTAGCTATGGCTATGGACCAGGCCAATGACTGGAGTGGGCCAACGCAGCATGAGCTATGGCTATGGACCAGGCCAATGACTGGAGCAGCTGCTGCAACATGAGCTATGGCTATGGACCAGGCCAATGACTGGAGTGGGCCAACGCAACATGAGCTATGGCCATGGACCAGGCCAATGACTGGAGTGGGCCAACGCAACATGAGCTATGGCTATGGACCAGGCCAATGACTGGAGTGGGCCAACGCAACATGAGCTATGGCCATGGACCAGGCCAATGACTGGAGTGGGCCACTGCAACATGAGTTATGGCGATGGACCAGGCAAATAACTGGAGCAGCAGCTGCAACTTGAGCTATGGCTATGGACCAGGCCAATGACTGGAGTGGGCCACTGCAACATAAGCTATGGCCATGGACCAGGTCAATGACTGGAGCAGCTGCTGCAACATAAGCTATGGCCATGGACCAGGACAATGACTGGAGCAGCCTGCTGCAACATGAGCTATGGCCATGGACCAGGCCAAGGACTGGAGCAAGCTGCTGCAACATGAGCTATGGCCATGGACCAGGCCAAGGACTGGAGCAAGATGCTGCAACATGAGCTATGGTCATGGACCAAGCCAAGGACTGGAGTGACCCGCTGCAACACGAGCTATGGCCATGAACCAGGCCAAGGACTGGAGCAAGCTGCTGCAACGATCTATGGCCACAGACCTGGCCCATAACTGGAGCAACCCGCTGCAACAGGAGCCCTGGCCATGGAACTGGTCAATGTGTGTAGTGTGCCGATACAACCTGAGCTACAGTGATGGATAGCCCACTAGCCAATGAATGAGGAAGGCCGACATAACACGGTCAATGGACAGAAACATCACAGCGGGGTAGGCTGACACAAGCTGTGCTATGGACCGGGGCCAAGCAATGACTGAAGCAGCCGGAGACAACATAAGATATAAACATGGGCTTTTCACCAACCAAGGATCGGGGCAGGTTGATGAAACATGAGCTATGGACAAGAACATCACATCAGCCCATGACATTAATAAGAATATGGACGTCACACACACCAGAGGTAAAGGGTCCTGGTACAATGACACCTCACCTTGGGTGCCATTATCAGTCAGGTCTCTCAGAACATGGAGGCACAATGATTGGGCCAGTCTCTACTGATGGAAACGAGGACCGGCTCTCAGCACTGGACGGACACTGGATAGTAGGAGATAGAAAGAGGGCTCGAGGTGAAGGATTGCGCCAAAGCCACCATCCTGATAAATAGATGGCGACAAACTAAATCCATGCTAAGCTCCAGCCTCTGCACCAAGACCCCTGTCACACCAAGGTCTTAGAGGTCACTGCTGATGAAAATGCAGCAAATGTAACATGCAATAACCAGAGTGGGCCAAGCGCGACCTTAGTGTGTACCGACCCCCATAGACACCCAGCATCATGTATGGTTCCCTGCGGGCATCCTGGCTGCAGAATATTGCACTATGATCATCCAGAACTTCCAATTCATCCAGGCATCATGGAAAGCCACCCCCCGCTGTACATATATAACAGGCTATCGGCCTCTGTGGGGGGCGCTGTGTCATGTGACGTTGACCTCCAGCACATGGTCGTCCATACTTGGTATAACCAGGATTTGCCGCCCTGCGCTGCTGTTGCTGATTTGCCCGGCGTGGAATGGCTGCAGACGCGGCATTGGAAGTCCTTTCTGTTCTGCGGAGCTACTCAGGGGTCCAGGAGATAGTGGGGGGAACGGAGATTGCCCACTAGGGGCCTCACACGGGTCTTCCACAGACACAGCGTCATTCTCCATCCAGCTGTCTGTAGAAACACAGAAGATCAGACCATTAATCAGAACCGACCAAGAAAGGAAAAGAGATGGGCAAGATCCATCATCGTGTCTCAGGCTCCAGAGCGGCAATCAGTGAATGCTGCACTGTGCAGTCAGACACATCAGCACTCCAGGAGAGGAAACAATGACAAGTGGATCAGGATATACAGAGGGACTGGGGCCATGGACAACTCACCGGCGTCCACTTGCTGTGAGTGCGAGTGATGGGGCAGGTACCGGAACAGCTGCACGTCGGGGTAGGGTAAGTATCCAGCAAAGAGAGGCATCACCTCCATCCGAACCGTATGGCACGATCCATGCTTCACCGGAATCAGGACTACGCCAGAGCTCCTGCCACACACCGCCCAGTTACTTCCACCATCAACCACTGCAAGATACAGCGCAGCATTAACCCCTTAGTGACGACCGATTAGCACATCTGACCGGCGCCAATTAGTCGTAAGGCCTCAGGAGCTTCTGTATATCCGGGGATCGGGAGATTGCTTTCCTGACAATTTTTACTTTATTTCAGCGGTAAATTTAAGGCCGTAAGTTTTTGTGAAAATATCTGAAATTTGACAATTACTAATTTTTCATCAAAGTTTGCCGTTCCCTATTCATGCCGCAGAACGTGGCACGGCACGTCCCAACGCCCACGTCTCAGCTTCACCTTCGCTTTCATGCGTCCTTTTATTTCGTTATGATCTTAGAAGGTGAAAATTTAGCAGCAAAATTTGTTTTTTAAGGAAATGTACAAACCCCGATTTTAATGGAACTGATCAGTTTTGAAGGGACTTTGGGGGCCGAGACATTGGAAACCCCCAGAAGTGAGACCATTGTAAAAACTGCACACCCCAAATTATTCTAAACTGCTGTCAGAAAATCTGTTAACCCTTCAGCTGCTTCACAGGAATTAAGGCAGAGTGGATTCCAAAAATGAAAAATGTCATTATTTCCACTGATACATTGATTGAGCTGCAAATGTTTCATTTTCACAAGGAACAATAAGAGAAAATGGACCCGAAAATGTATCAGGAAACGTCTCCTGAAGGTGGCGATAGCCCACATGTGGTCTGACACTACTGGAGGACGCACGGCCGGGTCCAGGGTGGGAGCAGATACTGATTGACGACGCCATGAGGTGCCGAAACAGAAACCCCACAAGGGACCCCATTCTGTAACTAGACCACTAAAGAATCATGTCGGGGGGTTCAGCTTGTTGAACCCATAGGTGCTAAAACAGAATTTTATTTTAAATGTGGAAACAAAAATTATGTTTTTTTTTAAATTAACTGTTTTAGCCTCAATGTATCATGAGCGCGATAACGCCCCATCTGTGGTCGGACCCTGCGGTCTGGGGGCACAGCAGGGATCGGGAGACAAGGAAAGAAAGGAGTCGGTGGAAGATGGACCAACCCTGACGATATCTAATGAACTGGGTCCAGCAGTTCAGGGCAGGAGGTGCTGTAAAGGTTTACGGGTCCGGACTGTTAGTGGAGATGAATCTGGGTTGTTGTTTTTTTTTTAAATCAGATATATTTTATTCAACAAATAAAGTACAACTTACGCCAAAAAACATACAATTAGGCATTTATAAGATTTTTATCCCCACCCTCAGTACACAGCATTAACATTATCCAACTCCCTCTGGGAACCCAAAAAAGGAAAAAAACAAATTTGCAATATAAACCCCACCCTGTACTATGTAGCTGGATCAGGGCACTCGCCCAGAAACCTTTCACGACCTCCAATCCTTCCAAACTGTCCACACACCCATGTTATCTGCAACCACGATGCCCATATTTGATTCGACCCCTTCAGCCGCCTTCCTTTTCCGATATATGCCGTCCTCTGTAGATACTGTACAATCTACTTGCTGAATATATTCCTTTCTAGAGGGCGGCTCAGCCCTCACCCAATATCTGTCAATTCATTTCCTAGCCAAGAACAGCAGCCTAGCCACGGCCAACTTTTTTGAGATATTAGTTCCAATTCCTTCAACGTACCCCAACAGAGTCCTAGTCACTACACATCCATACCTCCCTCGATCATACAAATCACCACAATCCAAAAAGCCTGCAACCGCGGACGCTCCCACAACATATGCAAAGTACCCGCACCCTCATTCAAGCATCTCGGACATTCAGAAGTGCGTCTCACACCAGCCCTACATAAAACTCCGGGGAGCTGTAAGATCGATGAATGGTAAATGATCGTGACAACCGACCAGGCTCACTAAGTGACCATTCCGGAATATATTCTAAAATAGACTCCCAGACTTCATCTCCCAATACTCCCAGTTCTTGTTCCCATTTGTCCCATGCCCGAACAGGATGCCGCATTAAAAAGGAGTGTAACAGGTCCTCATAGATCGCAAAATAACCCTTCTCGTGGTTCCAGCCATACAAATATCGTCTAATAAGATATCATTTTGAACCCTGAGCCCGGTAACCTTCCTCTGCTGCCTGTAGGCATGTTGAACCCTTAAATAAAAAAAAACGATCCGTATCTGGCACCTGAAATTCTTCTTGTAAGGACTCAAACAACCTCAACTCCTGGTTTACCAATAAGTGCGATATATAACATATCCCTTTCCGTGACCAAGCCTTCTGTTCCCCCAATTTATAAAATTCACCCAACTTTTCGTTCATCCAAACAGGAGTATAGATTGTCTAAACTTTTTAATCCTGGACCATGTTTTCTGTACAAGACCCAGAGTGGGGAACCTCTTACCCAATCGCCCAAAACTGCCATCCTCCAGCCCCTGCACCAAAGGAAGCCTCCGAACCACATACCCAAGGACAGCCTGCACTAAACTCCCATCAATTAACTCCTGAAACCCAAACTCTAATATGTTGGCCTTGGGATGCCGGGGAATATATCCAAGGATTTGGCAAAGCCAGAAACCCCCCATCCCCATCTTTAGGTCTCTGCAAGATTTCTAGTTTTATCCTAGGTTGACATCCACCCCAAACCAAATCTCGAAATATGGAATTAAGTCTTTGGAATAAACCCCATGGGAGCCAGACCGGCAAATTATGGAGAACATACAGGAGTTTCGGCAGAAGTATCATTTTAGACAGGTTCGTCCTACCCACCCTCGAGAGACACAGCTTGCACCAAACCTGGGCTTTTCTTTAAATTTTGCCAGGTGCGGAAGCACAATTAGCCTAAGATATTCCTTGATCGGTAGAGCAATCTGAATTCCTAGATATTTAAACTGATCAACAACTCTAATTTTAGAACATCCAAACTCTCCCAACACACCCAGTCTATCCCTGTCTACCATCATAAGATTTGATTTATCCTCAAACCAGACATATCCCAAACCGCTCAACAATAGCCACCGCCTGACTCAATGACATGAGGGGATCCTCCAAAAATAAAAGATCACTGTCAGCATATAATGCAGTTTTTTCCCTGTGATGAGTGCTGTGCTGGAATTGCAGTCCTCATCTTTTTTTTTGTACTGCTGACAGCCCACAAAGCAAAGCCCTCCTCCTCCTCTCTGCAGCTCACGCTTCTCACCAACCCCCCAGCCTGCACACAAGTAAGGCTCAGTGTAATCTGAGCTCCCAGCACTGGAGTTTCCCGCCTCACCGTAGGGGGTCTCCATTGTCTTCACATGTGCTCTCCTTCTATAGCAGCCATTATGAGGATTCATTCCTTTTGGTGATAACACGGTGGGAATTTGTGTCAGAAACATGAAAGTCACTGTGTTGAACCATGCGCCGACGGGCATCGTTCCCGTGGTACTGGTGAACCCGTAACTCCAACAGAACCCGAGAAATGGAATTCTCGGATGCCCCATGAGCTGTTTCATCCAAGTTTGAGCTCATTGGAACCGTCATTTCAAAGTAAGATCATTGATAGGTCTGCCATTATTCTTCTAGAGTTCCCCGCTGAGTTATGGTCCTTATGACTTTCAGAGCTCAAAACTATACCTTGTAGCCCAGGGGAGGTGGCCAGAAAACCAGCCCTTTTTGTGAGGTCAGAAGCCGACATGTGTAAGGCTTGCAGGGAAGCTCCTCAGTCATTCCTTGCTGTGACGTCTTGACTAAGAGATCTGCAAATGAACTATGACGTGTGGCTCCTCCCCCAGCCAGTCTTGCCTGTAACTACCATGTGAGTGATTTTCATCTTTAATCCTATTTTATTTTATAACTGCATTTGTACATAACGATATTGTCTCAGTTTGTTCCATCTTTTTATATTGTATAAGCACTGCCTGTTTTTTAAGGAATAAACCTATAAAATTATTAGTTTGATTCTCCTGCTCTATAAACGAATTTTCACGTGCCTGACGTACTACGCTACTGTTTTGGGGTTGCTGCGGACCCTCTTGATAAATTGTTCCAAGTAAATCGTAGCTGGTGGCAGCTTAAAGGAAGGGGTGTAAAGTGTTAATCTACTGGGTGGCGCTGGCAGTGACGGAGCGGGTTTTATAAGAGTATTGCCCGGCCGCAGCCCGGAGTAATTATAATTCCCTCACTGCAGCGTGCCCAATAGCCAGCACACATCCAAGTGACCCGTCTGGCGACTAATTATCCTAGGTGCAGTTCCCTGACTGACCTGAGGGTAAGGGGGGCGCCAGAGAGCTGCAAGTTCCCAAGTGGAAGTGGGATAATTATAAATCCCTGCAGTTTACTGGGTCGGACGGCAGCAGCCGTCGTGTGTGTGCGCGTTTTCGTCACATTTGCGGCACGGAGGGATCACAAGCCGTGATACCCCGGGCTACCGTGTGGCGGACCGTGTGCCAATTCATCACATTCCCCACCGGCCATACTTAAAGCCTTTAACTCCAGCAGCTCTCCAAATATGAGCAGCAAGTGGCTCAATCGCGATGGCAAACAGTAACGGAGAGAGGGGATATCCCAGCCTCGTCCCTCAGGTAAGATCAAATTTCTCAGATCTCTCTCCGTTCACCCTTATTCTAGCCATCGGGGAGGAATAGAGCAACCTTACCCAAGAAATGAGAATCGGCCCAAATCCCATCTGCCCAAGCACCATCCACAAACACTCCAATTCTACACAATCGAACGCCTTATGCGCATATAAAGAAACTACGGCGCCGCATCCCGCATTATCCGCCGGCAATTGAATATTCAAGAATAGCGTCCTGAGATTAATGGCTATTGATTTATTCAGCATAAACCCAGACTGGTCCGAGTGAAATCACACCAGTAACCACCCTCGCCAGCCTGCCCGCCAAGACTTTAGCCAACAATTTGACATCAACCGACAAAAGAGAGATAGGCCGGTACGATTCCGGTCTCCAGGCATCCTTCTCTTCCTTAGGCAAAACCACAATCACTGCCTCCCTCATAGATGCCGGCAGCCGCCCCTCCCCAAAGGCCCCTTAAATACATCACAATCTAGGTAGCAACACATCCTTGAACTGTTTACATATTTCAACCGTCTGCCCCTGGAGCCTTATCATTCGCCATGGAGGCCAAAGTTTCCTCCAGCTCAACTACTGTTAAGGGTTTATCCAAACTTTCCCACTCCTCCTCACTAAGCTGCAACAAACCTGCACCCTCCAAGAAAGCTTAAAATCTATTCCCTAGAAGCCAAAAGTTTAGAACTGTACAACTCACCATAAAACTTCTTGAATACAGCTAAAATGTCCCCTGTCTCCACCACCACCCTCATCATATACAGTCATGGCCAAAAGTTTTGAGAATGACACAAATATTAATTTTTACAAAGTCTACTGCTTCACTTTTTCTAATGGCAATTTGCATTTACTCCAGAATGTTTAAAGAGTGATCAGCTTAACAGCAATTACTTGCAAAGTCAATATTTGGCTGGAAAATGAACTTTATCCCCAAAACACATTTCAACATCATTGCAGCCCTGCCTTAAAAGGACCAGTAACCTCTTTTCAGTGATTGCTCCATTAACACAGGTGTGGGTGTTGATGAGGACATGGCTGGAGATCAATCTGTCATGATTAAGTAATGGTACTGCCACACTACACAATCCCGCTAGCGATCTCGTTAGCGTCGCATACTAATGAGATCGCTAGCGGGATTGTTTCTATATCGCTAGTGTCGGCCACATTTAGCGATATCGTTAAGGACGCTATCGCGGTTAGCGATCTCCTTAACGACTTTAGCGGTACAAAAGTACCGCTAAATCGCTAAAAAAGGTGCCACACTTAGCGATATATACTTACCCAGCGGGGCGCCAGCGACGAAAATAGGGTCCGGAACGATTCCAGCGACGAGCGAGATCACAGCAGGAAGCTCGTCGCTGGCAGCTGCCGCACACAACAACATCGCTAACGGGATCGCTAAATAGTGACGTTTTTTAGCGATCCCGTTAGCGATGTTGTTTAGTGTGGCATACCCTTAAGAATCACACCACTGGACACTTTAAAAGGAGGCTGGTGCTTGGCATCATTGTTTCTCTTCAGTTAACCATGGTTATCTCTAAAGAAACACGTGCAGTCATCATTGCAATGCACAAAAATGGCCTAACAGGGAAGAGTATCGCAGCTAGAAAGATTACACCTCAGTCAACAAGCTATCGCATCATCAAGAACTTCAAGGAGAGAGGTTCCATTGTTGCCAAAAAGGCTCCAGGGCGCCCAAGAAAGACCAGCAAGCGCCAGGACCGTCTCTTAAAAGTGTTTCAGCTGTGGGATCGGGCTACCAGCAGTGCAGAGCTTGCTCAGGAATGGCAGCAGGCAGGTGTGAGTGCATCTGCACGCACTGTGAGGCGGAGACTCTTGGAGCAAGGCCTGGTCTCAAGGAGAGCAGCAAAGAAGCCACTTCTCTCCAGAAAAAACATCATGGACAGACTGATATTCTGCAAAAGGCACAGGCAGTGGACTGCTGAGGACTGGGGTAAAGTTATTTTCTCTGATGAATCCCCTTTCGATTGTTTGGGACATCAGGAAAACGCCTCATTCGGAGAAGACAAGGTGAGCGCTACCACCAGTCTTGTCTCATGCCAACTGTTAAGCATCCTGAAACCATTCATGTGTGGGGTTGCTTCTCAGCCAAGGGAATCGGCTCTCTCACAGTCTTGCCTAAAAACACAGCCATGAATAAAGAATGGTACCAGAATGTCCTCCAAGAGCAACTTCTCCCAACCCTCCAAGAGCAGTTTGGCGATCAACAATGCCTTTTCCAGCATGATGGAGCACCTTGCCATAAAGCAAAGGTGATAACTAAATGGCTCAGGGAACAAAACAGAGATTTTGGGTCCATGGCCTGGAAACTCCCCAGAGCTTAATCCCATTGAGAACTTGTGGTCAATCATCAATTGACGGGTGGACAAACAAAAACCTAAAAATTCTGACAAAATGAAAGCATTGATTGTGCAAGAATGGACTGCTATCAGTCAGGATTTGGTCCAGAAGTTGATTGAGAGCATGCCAGGGAGAACTGCAGAGGTCCTGAAGAAGAAGGGTCAACACTGCAAATATTGACTTGCTGCATTAACTCATTCTAACTGTCAATATAAGCTTTTGTTACTCATATGTTTGCAATTATTATATTTCTGTCTGTGATAAAAACATCTGTCAAACACACATAAAAACCAGAGGGCAGCAGATCATGTGAAAATATAATATTTGTGTCATTCTCAAAACTTTTGGCCATGACTGTAGACCATAGACATATCACGACCCCTCTGTGCAGCCGATATCAACGACAGTTGATGACCCACTTTTTCACCATCTTCATAGAGCTCCACCCTTTGAAACTCCTGCCTCTTTTTAGCAATTTTAAAATAGATTTTGTCCAGTGCCTCCTGGGCCCCTTTTTGGTGCCATTGCATCTCTCCGGGTAGGGCCGACTCACCGCATCACTCTCTGCAGTCCTCAAATCCTCCAATGCCTGTCTCTCCTCCCGTCTAGATTCATTCCTACATCTGGAAATATCCTTAATGAACAGACCTCTAACAAAGGCCTTCATGGCGTCCCATACAGTTCCCTCAAGTGTGCTCCCATCACTATCCCGGAAGAACAGTTCCCCCTCCCCCTAAATCAATAGATGTTAACCAGGCGGGATGAACTTTCCACTCTCCTCTTTGTCCCATACTCCCCGACCCAATCTGAATTACCACCTCTACCGGTTTATGATCTGAGGCCACTCTAGGTAAATAATCCACCTTCCTAACCCCCGCATCCATAAGTCTATTTCCAAGCGCCATATCTATTCGAGACATACTATTATGAAAGGCTGAAAAACCCAACACCTCACATTAAAATTCCTAACTCTCCACAAATCCAACTTCATTTAAATGTTTTGCAAAGGGTGTTTCAACGTCCCCACCCGTGCCTCTCACACCAACCCCCTGCCTATCCAACTCCCAGTGCAGAACACTGTTCATGTCCCCAACTAACAGCGGTATCGCCGCCCTGAGCCTCTCACACCAACCCCCTGCCTATCCAACTCCCAGTGCAGAATATTGTTCATGTCCCCAACTAACAACAGCGTTATCGCCGCCCTGAGCCTCTCACACCAACCTCCTGCCTATCCAACTCCCAGTGCAGAACACTGTTCATGTCCCCAACTAACAGCGGTATCGCCGCCCTGAGCCTCTCACACCAACCTCCTGCCTATCCAACTCCCAGTGCAGAATACTGTTCATGTCCCCAACAACAGCGGTGTCGTCACCCTGAGCCTCTCACACCAACCCACTGCCTATCCAACTCCCAGTGCAGAATATTGGGTCTGCGCCTGGGGGGGGCAGGGGTCTGCGCCGGGTTTCTCAGTGGTGCTCTATGCGCTCTTTCAACCACAAACACTTTAGAGAGTGCATCAGCGATAATTTTTTTGTAGTATCCAGTTCTCTATAAATTCAGTGGGATTTGAGTCTTCAGCTTTTTCCGGGACTCCCACTATCCGGATATTATTCCGCCGCGAGCGCTTCTCCAGATCGTCATTTTTGGCAGTAACCTCTGCCAATTGTTTGGCACATTGTTTCTGGGCCTTCTGCAATTTAGCTATTTGATCTTCTGCAGTACTAACTCTCTCCTCCACCCCCCAGTCCTGGCATCTGCTCTTTGAATAGACGCCATCATGTCCATCATCTCAGCCTGAATGCCATGGACCTGCTGAGTCAGTGTGGTAAGAGTCTCCTTACAAAAGTTCACTACAGCAAAGACATCCTTTATAGTGGGCTCAGTGATTGGTAAGCACGGCACCGCTTAGGGATCGAGCTTCTGACTGAAGAGCCCATATAGGCTCTTTAGTTAGAAGGTACTGTGGGCAGTGTTTCCCTCCTCCCGTCACTCCTCTCCCCGGTGACGCCATATACCGGACTCCACTGACCAACGGGGAGAAAGAGGAAGTGGAGTCCGGCCACACTCTCTGGGGTTAAATGCTCATGTGTGGGCTGGATTCTTCTCTTTCTCCCTCGTCTGACCAGTGGAAGTCTTGTCCAGCAGCGATGTCTGACCCCCTGATTGAGGCCCTGCGGCAGAGAGCAGCACAGGAAGGTGAGCCATGGATACAATCCTTAATGTCCTCCCTTAGTGCTCACCTCCCTGTGCCCTCTCTAGCGTCGCCGCAGGCCTTCCCCATATCCCCCGGTGTTCTGGCTCCCTCTCCCAGGCCCCTGTATTCTGCGGTCGTCTTCAGCTGCCCCCTCGGCCCAGCCGTCGCTCGTCCCGGTCTCCCCTCTCCTCCCCACCAGGCAACCCATGGCTCACCTTTGGCCGTCGGTCCTGGTGCTTTGCTGGTCCCTCCTGGTGCTTCAGGTGCTCCGGCCTCCTCCTTAGTGGCCGCACTGGCGCCCGCGGGCGCTCCTGCGGCAGCACCGGCCTCCGATGCTCCAGCTTCTTCCTCGGTGGCTGTGCTGGTGCCCACAAGCGCTCCTGCAGCGGCGTCGGCAGGCAGGCGTTCGGCGCGGTCCACCCGCCCCCCAGAGCACCTTCATGTGGAGGGTGGATCGCCGCTGCCCTGCTGCCGCGCTCGCGCCGCTGGCCCCGTCGCCCGCTCCTCTGCCGGCTTCCCCCCCGTGTCCTCGGGCAGGCCTCCTCCACTTCTCTCACTAGCCGGACTCCGCCCACTTCCGGTCTGGGGGCGGGCACTTCCGGCGCTGCATCCCAGCGCTGGACTAATGGAGCTCAGCCTCACCTGCTAATGCAAGCAGGTCAGGCTCGAGCTCAAAAACAAGCAAATGCCCCAATTAGCCTGACAGCTCCTATGATGAGGGGAGGCACCCGCCGGCAAGAGCTCGTCGCCCCTCGCGCCGGGTTGCAGAGTTTCCTTGGCAGGCGCAGCGACGCCGCCTGCTCGGGATAACGCACGGCCTGGTGTCAATATGGATTTTGTGGCTGCTGAGTGCGCTGTCCGGTCCAACTCGACCGTTAGCGCTCCGCAGCAAATAAGTAATGTCACAAACACGTATTTGCACAAACACCATGACTATACCTAACATGCCACCAACCCCCCCAGCTACCCAACAATATAGCTGCAGCGAACTCACATTTATCCCCACCACCCACTTATTCACATCCCCCGCGCCGTCACGGCCATATAGATCGTCGTCGTCTCCTCCGCCACACAATATTACCCCGGAGCTGTCACACAGCCAGCTCCAGAACCCAGTCCAGAACCCCGTTCCCTGTCGCTAGATTCTTACGCCCATAACACAGTCCATTGACATGGCGGCCGTAGTCATACACGCCTTAGACCCTCACCCTCCTCCTCAGAAGATTCCCACAGACATTTTCGCTGTCCCCCTGGCTGTTGCTGTTCTCGTTTCAGGGATAGACGCAGCACCTGCAGGAATCACCGCAGGTCACGGTCCTCCAGATGGCGCTCACCGTCAACTTCGGGACGGTCGGACATGTCTGAGGGTCACGACAGACGGTCATATGGATCCAGCAGAAGACGGCGCTCACGTTCCACGTCACGGTCTTCCAGACGGAGGGAATCTGCTACAGCCCACAGGGCACCTGGCCAGAACGACATCCTCGAAGGCGCGGGAGTCAAGCCTACAGAATTTGTCACTCGGCCCCACGCGCTCGACAACCAAGGGTTGTCATGCACCCGTGGAGGCAAAGCCTCATCTCCCACTAACCCCTTTATCAGCAGCCAACAACAAGCCAGCACATCCACCGCTGACGGAGATTCACCATCAGCCGGAGCAGCCAGCGCCCAGGACGCCCCGCCTGCGACTGACAGTGGTGAGTTACGCACTATAAACGACCTTAACGTTGCCCAACACACCACCGGAGACAACGATCTGGCATCTGCCGTCAGGGCGCTAATTCACCGCCTAGATCACCCCACTGGGTCAGCCGTCACCAGGACAACTCCTAAAGCTAATTCAGCGAGCCTACAAAAGGACGCGTTTTACTGCGGTATCAGCTCTCTAGGCGCACACATAGACCTAGAGACAAAAGAGAAAATCTGGAACAATGATTACATAGATATATGGTCACTTCTGTCGCCAGACCAGCAGTCCGTAGACAAGGAAAGGAAGGCTGGAGAACGGTCGAGAGGAAAAATAGCGTATACAATGAATAACTGGCTTCAGGCCTTCGCTGTCCTTGGCTGTATCATGGGCCAAAAACATCCCGAGCGCTGCAGGAGCTCTTCATTTATCTAGACTTAATATATAACTCTTACAAGGCTCATAGTGGCGTCGCTTGGAGACGCTACGACGAAGAGTTCCTCATGAGGCTAGCCCTCCAACCGGATCTAGGATGGGGCGTCAAAGCCACCGAGGTCTGGCTACGGCAAACGATGGAGCAAAAACATTCTCCCTTTTCAGCAACGGTCACTAGTCTTTCAACTGCCACATGCCCAAACTCAGTGGTCGTGCGGAGACCAGGGGCCTGCATGCTTTATACCTAAGGAATCTGCCGCTTCCAGGCATCATGCAGATATAGACACGACTGCTCAGCCTGCGGAGGTGAACACCCTGCAGCCAGGTGTACCCGCCTCCCAAATGGAGCGGCGACGAGGCAGAACCCCGGTGAACGTAGCAGCAATGGGCCCATGGCTAAGCCTTTATCCAAATAAAGATGCTGCCCAGCAATTTGTGCGACGGGTTTCAAAACGGGTTTTTCATTCCATTCAAACTAAATCAAATACCAACGTCGGCTAATAATCTAAAATCCGCGTGCGAATACCCCGAAATTTTGCAACAAAAAATCAAAAAAGAATTAGAACTAGGCCGAATAGCGGGCCCTTTCACAACAATTCCCTTCAAAAACCTCAGAATCTCACCTCTAGGTATCGTCCCCAAAAAAGAACCCGGTAAATTCCGGCTAATTCACCATCTTTCCTACCCGAAGGGTGGTTCGGTCAACGACGCGATTCACCCCGAAGACACTTTCGTAACTTATGCGTCTTTTGACAGAGCAGTTGAACTGGTGCGCACCGCGGGGCCTGGTGCGCTCCTAGCTAAAACCGACAGAGTCGGCTTTCCGCCTTCTGCCGGTGCACCCTGAATGCTTCCATTTGTTAGGCTTCAGGGTGGACCAGCTGTTTTATTTCGACATGTGCTTACCAACGGGCTGCTCTATCTCATGCCACTATTTCGAACTTTTCAGCACCTTTCTACACTGTGTTCCAAATTATTATGCAAAAATTGTTTAGGAGTGATAAGGTAAGAATTGTTTTGTTTGTCAGGTAAACTCATTGATGGTGATGTGTGTCAGGGCTCTTTATATCACTGTAAGCAATTGCAGACACCTGTGCTAATTAGTTTGGCAGGTGTGTCCAATGAAAGGCAAGACTACTTAAGAAGGCTGTCCCACATTATTAAGCAGCCTACATTTTCTGCCAAAATGGGAAAGAACAAGGATGTGTCGGTTGCTGAGAAGCAACAAATTTGTGGAGTGAACTACAATCAACATTGCCAAGACACTTCAGCGTGATCATCGCACAATCAAGAAGTATGTAGCTGATTCACAGTACAACGTGTGCGTGCTGATAAGGGAAAATTGAGGACTCTTTCCTACAGGCAATTACGTCAGGTTAAAAGAGCAGATGCAAAAAAGCCTTGTCATAGCAGCAGACAAGTTTTTGAAGCTGCTGGTGCCTCGAACAACAAGATGCAGGGTCCTTCAGAGGTTTACAGCTGTGCGTAAGCCATCCTGTCGACCTCCTCTATCCACTGCACACAAGCAGAAACGGCTCCAAGTGGCCAAACAATACATGAAGACTGACTTCAAAACTGTTTTGTTCACCGATGAGTGCCGTGCAACACTCGATGGTCCAGATGGATGGAGTGGAGAATGGCTGGTTGATGGACACCCCATGCAAACACTGCTATGGCGCCAACAAGGAGGAAGTGAAGTAATGTTTTGGGCTGGAATCATGAGGAGAGAGATTGTCGGCCCCTTTAGGATCCCTGAAGGGATAAAGATGAACTCCATAGTGTATGTTGAGTTTCTCAAACAGCACTTCCTGCCATGGTTCAAGAAGAAGAACCGTGCATTCCGCAGCAAGATCATTTTCATGCCTGATAATGCACCGTCTCATGCTGCACATAACACATCTGCATCTCTGGCTGCTATGGGCATAAAAGGGGACAAACTTATGGTGTGGCCCCCATGCTCCCATGACCTAAACCCCATTGAGAACCTCTGGAGCATCATCAAAAGGAGTGTCTATGATGGCGGGAGCAGTTCACATCTAAGCAACAGCTCTGGGAGGGTATTCTGTCCTCATGCAAAACAGTTGAAGCAGAAACCATCCAAAACCTGACAAATTCAATGGAGGAGAGAGTTCAGAAGCTCCTTTCGAACAAGGGGTCCTATGTGCAAATGTAACATCACCTGGAATAAAGTTTTGAGTTGAAAACTGTTTGATTTCAGTTTGTAAGAACCTGCTAATGCTGATAATTTCACAAATGACCATTTTTTTGTTCTTTATTAAAATGAAAAGGTAGAAAACTCTGCTGTGCATAATAATTGGAACATGCATTGTGAGCGCAGTTTGAGTGTTTTATTTTTTAAAAAATATACTGTTATCAAGGCAGTTTATACAAAAACCTTTCAATTGTATTCTAATAGTTATTTGACTGGAAAATTACAATGACTGCAATTCATATAGGTAATTTGGGAAAATCTGAGAAAATATTATTTGCATAATAATTTGGAACACAGTGTAGACTGGGTAGTGCGGCACGAAACGGGTAGCAATTCAACCACTCACTACCTGGACGATTTTTTGCTTGTCGGGTCCATGAACTCAAAACTCTGTAACTTCCTCCTCCAGAAGTTTAAATTTATAGCGCGGTTCACCCGAAAAAACTCGGCATCGAAATAGATACCAACGAAATGGTTTTTCGTTTGCCGGCGGATAAATTACAAAAAACGCGGCAAACGGTTGAATCTTTCATCGAAGCTAGAAAAGTCACCCTTCAACAGATGCAGTCGTTGCTAGGCTTGCTCAATTTCGCTTGCCGCGTTATGCCCGTGGGCAGAGCTTTCTCACGCCGTCTATCATTGCCAACAAAAGGCATTACCCAGCCGGGACATAGAATTAGACTTAACCGCTCCTTGAAAGCAGATCTGTTATAGTCTGGAAGTCATTCTTAGATTCCTACAACGGACACGTGTAATGGCGCAGGAAACACCGAGCAAAAACATAGGTCTAGAGGCTGGTAGTGACGCCAATAACGGTTTTGTTGCAATCTACAAAAATGAGTGGTGCAAATGCAGCTGGCCGGTTTTGTGGACCACCTCCAGCTGGGACCGCAACCCAGCGTTGTTGGTGATTTTTGCGATAGTAGCATCCATCGAGCTCTGGGGTACCCAACTGGAAAATGCTAACATCAGATTTCTAACCAAACACCCAGGAACCGCAAGAAGTTTAAACAGCATGTCTTCTTCCTCCCCGCCTGTTCTCGCGCTGCTGCGCCGCCTAGCGTTATTATGCCTTAGACACAACATCTGGTGCCGCGCCAGAGTTACGTCTATTGCAGAAGATGTGATTGTTAACTCTCTGTTGTCTTCCAATTGGCAGGCCTTCAAATCGTTCCGCCCCAAAGCTCAACCACTGGGCCTGCAGTGTCCTCCCTCCGAGACACTGTGGCCAATCACTGATGTCCTTGATCCAAGCCTCAGTGACACCGGCTACCTGGCAGGTCTACGGTAAGGCATGGGAGGAATGGTGCTCTTTAATCAGGGGAAGACCGGTCGATACATGTAATCGTGCTAGATGAGACGTTTGGTAGAACTCCTGAATCTGCGCACGAGTAGAGGAGCGTCGGGTATGTCAGCGCAGCGACACCTAGCAGGAATAGCCTTTTTCTTCCAGCTTCTAGGTTGGGACGACGTTACTAAATACTTTCTTATCAGGCAAGCCGTGAAAGGCTGGAAGAGGCTCCAACCTAGTCAGGAATGTCGTCGCCCCGTGTCTCTAAGCCTGTTGCGCGATATCATCATTATCTCGACGTCAGTTTGCAAGTCACAGTACGAGGCGACCCTAATATCTACAGCGCTTGCAATCGCATTTTTCGGGCGTTACGCATCGGCGAACTAGTGCAGCGGTTTAAAACAACATCGGTGGGCGGGTTGATCCTCGAGGATGTCGTCATATGTAGCGATGCTTTGCGCATTAGAGTGCGAAAATCCAAATGCGATCCCACCGGTAGAGGCACGTGGGTCTTACTCAAGGCTTTAGACGGCCCGATATGCCCGGTAAAAATAGTGAAACGCTTCGCGTGTATAAGACACGACAGTAGATTCTTCCTCTCACACCGACGGGTCCCCGCTTACCAAATATCAGTTCCACTCAGTCTTTAAACATTGCGTGGAGGCAGTCGGCGATAACCCAAAACAATACGGGACGCATTCCTTCAGAATAGGAGCGGCCTCTGAAGCTGCCAGGGCCGGCGTATCGGAGGCTGAACTCCAGAGATTAGGCCGCTGGAAATCCGCATGCTTTGCAAGATATATAAGGCCAGATCTGTTATAACACCTCTCTTTCTTTCAGGCGGCCACAAACCCACAGTTTGGGTACTAGGGCACTCTTATGTTTATTGGGCGTACAAAAGGGCAAGCCTACGCCCAGGCGGAAAAAATTTTGGTTTTCCCGGACTGGAAGTCATCTGGAGAGGCGACAGAGGGCTGCGATGGCAGCAAAATTCCCCGAAATGGCCAACATCGTGAAGACGGCCAAAGGGCCTCTGGTATTGGTATTGAACGCCGGCGGAAATGATTTAGCCACGAAAAAAGGTGCCGACCTATACTCAATGATGTCGACGGATATACGGCACTTTACCTGCTTATGCCCAGATACGGTGGTGGTGTGGTCCGACATACCACGCGCTGTCTGACGGGGAGCAAAGGATCCGAAAGCCATTGATAAATCAAGGAAGAAAATAAACAAAAGAATGGCAAAACTCGTCAAGGAAAACTACGGCATTGTGGTTAACCACCACGACCCGCAGAAGGACAATGTAAATCTGCTGAGACCGGACGGCGTTCATCTGAATGATATCGGGCTCGATATATTTCTAACCAATTTACAGGATGGGATTGAACAGGCCTTAATGTTGTTGTGTGGGGGTCGGAGTCCTGTGTAGGTATACACATGATCCTCCGTGGCGGTAGTATGGGAGGGGCAACGGTTCGTAACCTCTCGTCTGCCTGCTCGCCCACCGGCGGCGTCGTGGGTCCTCGGCAGAGTCCGTTGCGGATTGTATTTGCCCCTCTCTCCTTATAAATTACGCCCACCGGCGGCGCCTGGGGGGCCTCGGCAGAGAGTCCGTTGTGGATCGTATTTGCCCCTCTCTCCTTATAAATTACGCCCACCGGCGGCGCCGGGGGTCCTCGGCAGAGTCCGTTGCAGATCGTATTTGCCCCTCTCTCCTTATAAATTACGCCCACCGGCGGCGCCGGGGGGCTTCGGCAGAGAGTCCGTTGCGGATTGTATTTGCCCCTCTCTGCTTATAATTTAATAAACTGTGATCGACCTGTTCAACCCATCCAGGCCTGCTGTTGTTTTGTTATTATGGGATTGGTGGGAGGCGGGGAAGCACCTTTTACGCCACAAAGGTCTCTTCAGTCAGCGGAGGCAGCATTAACTCCTGAACCGCCAGCTCCTCTACTCACACATGGGCTTCCGGACTCACTACTATCCCCCACCATGGGCTCTTCCCCACCCTGCTCCTGATCTTCCTTGTCAACCCCTGCCTCCAACTCCCCCCCTCTCCTCCACAGACTTCTCCTCTGCTTCTACTCCCCCAAACCTTTCCAGGCGTGCAGCCGCGGACATCCTCCTGGCACAAGCTGCGTTCTCCTTCGCCGCATCCTCCAGTGCCTCAGCGCCATCTTGGATCCAGCAGCACTCGGCATTGCCGGCACCTTTCTGCCGTCTGCGGGTCATGTTGTCGTCCAGCCCTCGGGGTCCAGGGGTATTTTACTCACCAGCTCCAGTGAGTAATGGTTCCTACAGAGCGGAGGTCTCAGCTCACCAGCAAAGTTACAGGCAGGAGAGCGCCACGCTGCGACTGCTCACATCGCTGGTTGTGGAGAGGAATCTGTGCTGCACCTTATGCTCAGGAGTGACCGATGCTGGAGAGTCGTAGTGAAGACGAATCTGTGCTGCACCTCATGCTCAGGAGTGACCGATACTGGAGAGTCGTAGTGGAGACGAATCTGTGCTGCACCTCATGCTCAGGAGTGACCGATGCTGGAGAGTCGTAGTGGAGAGGAATCTGTGCTGCACATTATACTCAGGAGTGACCGATGCTGGAGAGTCGTAGTGGAGACGAATCTGTGCTGCACCTCATGCTCAGGAGTGACAGATGCTGGAGAGTCGTAGTGGAGAGGAATCTGTGCTGCACCTCATGCTCAGGAGTGACCGATGCTGGAGAGTCGTAGTGAAGACGAATCTGTGCTGCACCTCATGCTCAGGAGTGACCGATGCTGGAGAGTCGTAATGGAGAGGAATCTGTGCTGCACCTCATGCTCAGAAGTGACCGGGGCTGGGGAGTCGTAGTGGAGAGGAATCTGTGCTGCACCTCATGCTCAGGAGTGACCAATGCTGGAGAGTCGTAGTGAAGACGAATCTGTGCTACACCTCATGCTCAGGAGTGACCGATACTGGAGAGTCGTAGTGGAGACGAATCTGTGCTGCACCTTATGCTCAGGAGTGACCGATGCTGGAAAGTCGTAGTGGAGATGAATCTGTGCTGCACCTCATGCTCAGGAGTGACCGATACTGGAGAGTCGTAGTGGAGAGGAATCTGTGCTGCACCTCATGCTCAGGAGTGACCGATGCTGGAGAGTCGTAGTGGAGAGGAATCTGTGCTGCACATTATACTCAGGAGTGACCGATGCTGGAGAGTCGTAATGGAGAGGAATCTGTGCTGCACCTCATGCTCAGAAGTGACCGGGGCTGGGGAGTCGTAGTGGAGAGGAATCTGTGCTGCACCTCATGCTCAGGAGTGATCGGGCCTGGGGACTCGTAGTGGAGAGGAATCTGTGCTGCACCTCATGCTCAGGAGTGACCGGGCTGGGGAGTCGTAGTAGAGAGGAATCTGTGCTGCACATTATACTCAGGAGTGACCGGGGCTGGGGAGTCGTAGTGGAGAGGAATCTGTGCTGCACCTCTTGCTCAGGAGTGACCGATGCTGGGGAGTCGTAGTGGAATCTGTGCTGCACCTCATGCTCAGAAGTGACCGGGGTTGGGGAGTCGTAGTGGAGAGGAATCTGTGCTGCACATTATACTCAGGAGTGACCGAGGCTGGGGAGTCGTAGTGGAGAGGAATCTGTTCTGCACCTCAAGCTCAGGAGTGATCGGGCTGGGGAGTCGTAGTGGAGAGGAATCTGTGCTGCACATTATACTCAGGAGTGACCGGGGCTGGGGAGTCGTAGTGGAGAGGAATCTGTGCTGCACCTCATGCTCAGGAGTGACCGATGCTGGGGAGTCGTAGTGGAGAGGAATCTGTGCTGCACCTCATGCTCAGGAGTGATCGGGGCTGGGAGTCGTAGTGGAGAGGAATCTGTGCTGCACCTCATGCTCAGGAGTGACCGATGCTGGGGACTCGTAGTGGAGAGGAATCTGTGCTGCACATTATACTCAGGAGTGACTGGGGCTGGGGAGTCGTAGTGGAGAGGAATCTGTGCTGCACCTCATGCTCAGGAGTGATCGGGGCTGGGGAGTCGTAGTGGAGAGGAATCTGTGCTGCACCTCATGCTCAGGAGTGACCGATGCTGGGGACTCGTAGTGGAGAGGAATCTGTGCTGCACATTATACTCAGGAGTGACCGGGGCTGCGGAGTCGTAGTGGAGAGGAATCTGTGCTGCACCTCATGCTCAGGAGTGATCGGGGCTGGGGAGTCGTAGTGGAGAGGAATCTGTGCTGCACCTCATGCTCAGGAGTGACCGATGCTGGGGACTCGTAGTGGAGAGGAATCTGTGCTGCACATTATACTCAGGAGTGACCGGGGCTGGGGAGTCATAGTGGAGAGGAATCTGTGCTGCACCTCATGCTCAGGAGTGACGATGCTGGGGATCGTAGTGGAGAGGAATCTGTGCTGCACTATCCAGGAGTGACCGGGCTGGATCGGAGAGGAATCTGTGCTGCACATTATACTCAGGAGTGACCGGGGCTGGGAGTCGTAGTGGAGAGGAATCTGTGCTGCACCTCATGCTCAGGAGTGACCGGGCTGGGAGTCGTAGTGGAGAGGAATCTGTGCTGCACCTCATGCTCAGGAGTGACCGGGCTGGGGAGTCGTAGTGGAGAGGAATCTGTGCTGCACCTCATGCTCAGGAGTGACCGGGCTGGGGAGTCGTAGTGGAGAGGAATCTGTGCTGCACCTCATGCTCAGGAGTGACCAGGGCTGGGGAGTCGTAGTGGAGAGGAATCTGTGCTGCACTCATGCTCAGGAGTGACCGGGTCCTGGGGAGTCGTAGTGGAGAGGAATCTGTGCTGCACCTCATGCTCAGGAGTGACGGGCTGGGGAGTCGTAGTGGAGAGGAATCTGTGCTGCACCTCATGCTCAGGAGTGACCGGGTCCTGGGGAGTCGTAGTGGAGAGGAATCTGTGCTGCACCTCATGCTCAGGAGTGACGGGCCTGGGGACGTCGTAGTGGAGAGGAATCTGTGCTGCACCTCATGCTCAGGAGTGACCGGGGCTGGGGAGTCGTAGTGGAGAGGAATCTGTGCTGCACCTCATGCTCAGGAGTGACGGGCTGGGGAGTCGTAGTGGAGAGGAATCTGTGCTGCACCTCATGCTCAGGAGTGACAGGGGCTGGGGAGTCGTAGTGGAGACAAATCTGTGCTGCATCTTATGCTCAGGAGTGACCGGGGCTGGGGAGTCGTAGTGGAGAGGAATCTGTGCTGCACCTCATGCTCAGGAGTGACCGGGGCGTCGTAGTGGAGAGGAATCTGTGCTGCACCTCATGCTCAGGAGTGACCGGGCTGGGAGTCGTAGTGGAGAGGAATCTGTGCTGCACCTCATGCTAGGAGTGACCGGGCTGGGGAGTCTAGTGGAGAGGAATCTGTGCTGCACCTCATGCTCAGGAGTGACCGATGCTGGGGAGTCGTAGTGGAGAGGAATCTGTGCTGCACCTCATGCTCAGGAGTGACCGGGGCTGGGGAGTCGGTGGTTTGTTACAGACTCCACAGACCTGGGAAAAAAGAGCTGTTTGGTATTTAGAGCACAACTTTATCTGGCATAATTTAGCGGCACCACGTCACATGTGCCGAGCGCCTGATGAGCCAGAAGTGCAAAAACCCCACCAGGGACCCCATATCTGAAATGTCATAAATCAATAACAAAACGTGAAAATAAGAAACTGCAAAATATCGTATCAGAAAGATCGTCTATCAGCCAGGACAGATCCGTCATCACCAAAATCCTCAACTCAGAGGAGAAATCTGGATTCAGCTAAGATTTTCCATCACTGAGATCGGAGACGAGAGCCGCTACGGAGGAGGTTATGTGCAGGAGGGAAGAGCTGAGGCGGGGCTAGCGGCAGAGCTCCTCCCACCTATCTACACAAGAGATGACAGTGGCTCCTGAGGAGATTCTGTGGAGGGAGGAGCTAGAGGCGGGGTCAGAGGCAGAGCTCCTCCCACCTAACTACACAAGAAATGACTGGCTACTGAGGAGATTCTGTGGAGGGAGGAGCTAGAGGCAGAGCTCCTCCCACCTATCTGCAGAAGAGATGACAGCGGCTACTGAGAAGATTCTGTGGAGGAGGGAGGAGCTAGAGGTGGGGCTAGCGGCAGAGCTCCTCCCACCTATCTGCAGAAGAGATGACAGTGGCTCCTGAGGAGATTCTGTGGAGGGAGGAGCTAGAGGCAGGGATAGAGGCAGAGCTCCTCCCACCTATCTACACAAGAGATGACAGCGGCTACGGAGGAGATTCTGTGGAGGGAGGAGCTAGAGGCAGAGCTCCTCCCACCTATCTACACAAGAGATGACCGTGGCTACTGAGGAGATTATGTGGAGGGAGGAGCTAGAGGCAGAGCTCCTCCCACCTATCTACACAAGAGATGACAGTGGCTACTGAGGAGATTCTGTGGAGGGAGGATAGCTAGAGGCAGAGCTCCTCCCACCTATCTACACAAGAGATGACAGTGGCTACTGAGGAGATTCTGTGGAGGGAGGAGCTAGAGGCAGAGCTCCTCCCACCTATCTACACAAGAGATGACGTGGCTACTGAGGAGATTCTGTGGAGGGAGGAGCTAGAGGCAGAGCTCCTCCCACCTATCTACACAAGAGATGACCGTGGCTACTGAGGAGATTCTGTGGAGGGAGGAGCTAGAGCAGGCTAGAGCAGAGCTCCTCCCACCTATCTACACAAGAGATGACAGTGGCTACTGAGGAGATTCTGTGGAGGGAGGAGCTAAGCGGCTAAGGCAGAGCTCCTCCCACCTATCTACACAAGAGATGACAGTGGCTACTGAGGAGATTCTGTGGAGGGAGGAGCTAGAGGCGGGCTAGAGGGAGAGCTCCTCCCACCTATCTACACAAGAGATGACGTGGCTACTGAGGAGATTCTGTGGAGGGAGGAGCTAGAGGCGGGCTAGAGCAGAGCTCCTCCCACCTATCTACAAAGAGATGACAGTGGCTACTGAGGAGATTTGTGGAGGGAGGAGCTAGAGGCGGGCTAGAGCAGAGCTCTCCCACCTATCTACACAAGAGATGACGTGGCTACTGAGGAGATTCTGTGGAGGGAGGAGCTAGAGGCAGAGCTCCTCCCACCTATCTACACAAGAGATGACAGTGGCTACTGAGAATTCTGTGGAGGGAGGAGCTAGAGGCAGAGCTCCTCCCACCTATCTACACAAGAGATGACAGTGGCTACTGAGGAGATTCTGTGGAGGGAGAGTAGAGGCAGGCTAGAGCAGAGCTCCTCCCACCTATCTACACAAGAGATGACTGTGGCTACTGAGGAGATTCTGTGGAGGGAGGAGCTAGAGGCAGAGCTCCTCCCACCTATCTACACAAGAGATGACGTGGCTACTGAGGAGATTCTGTGGAGGGAGGAGCTAGAGGCAGAGCTCCTCCCACCTACTACACAAGAGATGACAGTGGCTACTGAGGAGATTCTGTGGAGGGAGGAGCTAGAGGCAGAGCTCCTCCCACCTATCTGCACAAGAGATGACAGTGGCTACCTGAGGAGATTCTGTGGAGGGAGAGCTAGAGGCGGGCTAGGCAAGCTCCTCCCACCTATCTACAAAGAGATGACAGTGGCTACTGAGGAGATTCTGTGAGGAGGAGTGAGGCAGAGCTCCTCCCACCTATCTGCAGAAGAGATGACAGGGCTACTGAGAGTTAGGTGGAGGGAGGAGCTAGACAGAGCTCCTCCCACCTATCTACAAAGAGATTGACTAGTGGCTACTGAGGAGATTCTGTGGAGGGAGGAGCTAGAGGCAGAGCTCCTCCCACCTATCTACAGAAGAGATGACAGGGCTACTGAGAAGGTTAGTGGAGGGAGGAGCTAGAGGCGGGCTAGAGGCAGAGCTCTCCCACCTATCTACACAAGAGATGACGTGGCTACGGAGGAGATTCTGTGGAGGGAGGAGCTAGAGGCAGAGCTCCTCCCACCTATCTACACAAGAGATGACGTGGCTACTAGAGATTCTGTGGAGGGAGGAGCTAGAGGCAGAGCTCCTCCCACCTATCTACACAAGAGATGACAGTGGCTACTGAGATTCTGTGGAGGGAGGAGCTAGAGGACAGAGCTCCTCCCACCTATCTACACAAGAGATACGTGGCTACTGAGGAGATTTGTGGAGGGAGGAGCTAGAGGAAGAGCTCCTCCCACCTATCTACACAAGAGATGACATGGCTACTGAGGAGATTCTGTGGAGGAGCTAGAGGCAGAGCTCCTCCCACCTAGCTACAGAAGAGATGACAGTGGCTACTGAGGAGATTCTGTGGAGGGAGGAGCTAGTGGCTAGAGCTCCTCCCACCTATCTGCACAAGAGATGACAGTGGCTACTGAGGAGATTCTGTGGAGGGAGGAGCTAGAGGCAGAGCTCCTCCCACCTATCTACACAAGAGATGACAGTGGCTACTGAGGAGATTCTGTGGAGGAGGAGCTAGAGGCAGAGCTCCTCCACCTAGCTACAGAAGAGATGACAGTGGCTACTGAGGAGATTCTGTGGAGGGAGGAGCTAGTGGCTGAGCTCCTCCCACCTATCTGCACAAGAGATGACAGTGGCTACTGAAGGAGATTATGTGGAGGGAGGAGCTAGAGGCAGAGCTCCTCCACCTATCTACACAAGAGATGACAGTGGCTACTGAGAGATTCTGTGGAGGGAGGAGTAGAGGCAGAGCTCCTCCCACTAGCTACAGAAGAGATGACAGTGGCTACTGAGGAGATTCTGTGGAGGGAGGAGCTAGTGGCCTGAGCTCCTCCACCTATCTGCACAGAGATGACGTGGCTACTGAGGAGATTCTGTGGAGGGAGGAGCTAGAGGCAGAGCTCCTCCCACCTATCTACACAAGAGATGACAGTGGCTACTGAGGAGATTCTGTGGAGGGAGGAGCTAGAGGCAGAGCTCCTCCCACCTAGCTACAGAAGAGATGACAGTGGCTATTGAGGAGATTCTGTGGAGGGAGGAGCTAGTGGCAGAGCTCCTCCCACCTATCTACAGAAGAGATGACAGTGGCTACTGAGGAGATTCTGTGGAGGGAGGAGCTAGAGGCAGCGCTCCTTCCACCTAGCTACAGAAGAGATGACAGTGGCTACTGAGGAGATTCTGTGAAGGAGGGAGGAGCTACTACAACGACGGTTCCTCTTTAAGGATTTCATTAGGGGGTGTGAGAAGTATTTTGCACCTACAGGCGTTTCACAGAATTTTTCTAACATTGTATGTGGAAATATAACATTTTCCTGGTAGAAATGTAATTTTTATTAGCTGCAGATTTGTCAGTTACATCAGGGTTAATACGTGACGCCGGACCCAACAATTTTTATAGAACACGGTGTCACGATAAGGTAGAAATGACAAATGGTTTTCCTTATTAATTCACATGACTTTCTAGAACTTTCTTCTCCCTTCATAGCTGCAGACTCATGTCCCCCCCAGCATCTGCAGCTTTGTGTCTTCCTGGCATGCATGTACCCCAATACTTCCTCTCACCCCTTCCTCTTCCCTCCTCCCTCCGGAATGTTCTTTGTCTAAACACCATGTGCTTGCTGTATGTGTGGGAGATATTACAGAGGCCATAACTCGACGACAATTTATGTCAGGAATATGAAAGATACATATTTGGGACGGGCTTCGGCAGAGTTTCACTAGAGCGCCTTTTTCCAAACTCTAGCACAGACAGAAACCGAGAAATGGATTCCTCCCGAACCGAGCAGAATAGACAGTCAGTGTTTAGTGTCGATAAGAAGCTAAGTCCAAGATATGATGAATGATTTTTCTGCCGTTATTCTGCTAGGTTCTCCAGCCAAGTTATGATAATTATAAGTTTTGTTAGCAAATCTGTAACTCTGAGAAAAGGGGAGGGCGGTGGTAACTCAACCCCTTTAGTGATGTCACAGCCCACAAGTATAAAGGTAGTGTCACACTAAGCGAGATCGCTAACGAGATCGCTAAAGAGTCACCGATTTTATGACGCAGCAGCGATCTCATTAGCGACGTCGCTGTGTGTGACATGTAGCGGCGATGTGGCCCCCGCTGCGATGTCGCTGATTGTTCATGAACGTTCTGAGCCGTTTTTTGGTCGTTGGTGTCCCGCTGGTGAGCCTGAATCGCTGAGTATGACACCCTTTATGAATGACTTCACCAGCGTCGCAGGTGGGACTAGGTTTTCTCAACGACCGCAGAGATCTTTGTGTTTGGAAGCTAACTAGCAACCACATAGCGATCTTGCCGGTCGTGTCGTCGTGATCGCTAGTGCGATCGCTAAGTGTGACAGTGCCTTAACTTACTGTCAGTCAGCCCGGCCCTCAGTCTCTGCCTGAGAAGCTTTTGCACCAAGACCCTCCATGCATTTTGATGTATCGCCCCTCCCCTGCCAGCATGGTTAGCCTGGAATGAACTAAGCAACATGTGAGTATTTCTGCTTTTAATATCTTTTTATACCATCTGTTAGCACTGCCTACCTTTTTGGAGTAAAATATAAAATTACTAGTTCGTCTCTATGCTCTATCATGAATTTACACGTGCCTGAAGTAAATTACACTACTAATTTGGGTTGGCTTCGAACCCCTTTAATTATTATTTAGAAATCCGAGCTGGTGGCGGCAAGTTATCCTTCCTAGGTGCAGTTCACTGACTGACCTGAGGGTAAGGGGGGCGCCGGAGAGCTGCGAGTTCCAAAGCGGAACCAGAAAGTGGGATATACACCCTCACCTGCAGTTTGTGATATATTATTGGCAGCAGTGGGATATCTATAATAAGCCCCTGCGGTAAATTGATAGGTCAAGACTACCTTGCTGTTTTCATCACATTGTTAGCAGCGGTGGGATAACTAAGATAAGCCCCCTGCACATGTGATAGCCGGGTGCGGCCAAAGGTCCCCCCTTTTCATGACATCTGGTGGCAGTGGTGGGATCATAGAGCATTAGTGATCTGGTCTGAGCAATCATTCCTCTCACTAAAGACTTGCACTGTTCTTCTGAGGACCCTGCAGCAAAAGTTTTGGAGAATGAACTCAGTGTTTACTAGTCCTGAGACAATTGTGTATACTTGCGATTACCCCCTCCCTTTCTCTTTGTTTTTCTATCCTATCTTTTATTTGGCAACCATGGCTACGATGGGAGAAGAGTGGTATAAGCAGCATAAGAAGGACTCTCTTATTGCCCTTTGCGGGTTGTGACAGATCGACACCACAAACAAAAATAAAGACCAACTGGCCGCGGCTCTGGTGCAACGAGACAACGCCCAGAGCCCAGGGGGCGCAGAAGCCGGCCCCAGCGACAATGGTGCTGCAGCAGAGGCTCCACCCCTGAACGCTGACCCCACTTGCACCCAGGGCAGATTGGACCCCTACCTGCAAGCGGCCTTGGACGAACTCCCCAACAAAGACTGTGATGGATGTGTGAGGCTGATCCAGCAATACCGGCAGGAGGCCCAAGCCGAAAGGGAGGCTGTGAGAGCCAGGTGCTAAGCAAGAGAGCAGAAAGCCCATGAACTGGAGATGGCCCGAATCCAGGGGCCGAGGTCTGCCCCAGCCCAGCAATGAGCCCAGCAGCGCTCAGAGTCCGAAGCCGCGGCCTAAGCACGTTCCCGCAATGGAAAAGGACGGGGACTTGGACACTTTTCTGCGGGCCTTTGAGAAAGCCTGCAGACAGTACCAGCTGTTGTGGACCAATTGGCCAGGTACTTGACCCCTGGGCTAAAAGGCAAAGCTCTGGAGGAGTTTGCTTCACTTCCGCAAGGCCAAGATGGTGACTATGAGGCTATCAGGCAGGCCATGGTAAAGAAGTACCAGCTAACTCCTGAGGTTTACCGTACAAAATTCCAGAACCTCCAATGTGGCCCACACGACAGTTACTGCGATGTGGTGCATGGACTCAGGACCCACTTTGACCAGTGGATACAAGGACTGTCAGCGACCACCTTTGAGCAGCTGAAGGACCTAATGATCAAGGACTAGTTCCTGCATCTTTGCCCAGCTGAGGTGCGACAGTTCGTGATGGACAGAGAACCAAAGGATGCAGACAAACCAGCGCAAATCGCCGACACCTATGAGGCCAACCGGAAACCAGAGAGGCGGAAGCCCGTCACCGCCAGCTGGAGAGGGGGTAAGCCTGCAACCAACCCCAGTGCCCCGGCCAGCCGACACACCGGAGGACCTGTCCCCTTTGTCAAAGCCAGGTCTACATCAGACCCTCGCCAGTGTTCCTCCTGTTAAACGGACTGGACACATCAGCGCCACCTGTCCGGAGAAGCAGAAGAACCCCCCAGCCAAGGCCTCCGGGCCTAATGCAGCTGTTCTTTTGGTGGGTGGTTGGGAGGGTCGATGACAATGTGCAGCACGTCCGCGTGGTGGCCCGTCTCGCTACAGGCCTCAAGGACACAGGGGCTGAACAGACCCTCATCCGACTCGAACTGGCGGCCCCTGACGAGATTATTCGGGGGGAAAACCCTGACTGTCACCGGGATAGGGGGCGTCCGCTGTCCCTTGCTGATGGCCCGGGTTTTCATGGATTGGGGTGCCGGGAGCGGGGTGAAGGAAGTGGGGGTGTCTGGAAACCTACCCACTGACGTTTTACTGGGGACTGATTTGGGGAGGATGATCGCATATTACGTCCCTGACACCCCTCCCCAATCTGATAAGGGTAATGCTAACACTGATGATGTTGATGATGGGAAACTGAATGTGTTACCTGACAATGCTTTATCGAGTAATGATGCATCTGATAACCATTTTTTTCCCTAGGAATGATGCTGATAATGTACAGGGGTTGGACAAAATAATGGAAACACCTAACGTTTTGGCATCATAATCTTCGAACATGTTATAAACATGCAAACGTGACATATGGTAATGTTTTGTAGTTGATTATTTGTGTTATGTGATATGTGTATGTAAATTAACTGTTTGCTTTGCATAATTGTAAGAACATTGATGAGAACCTGATACCAATGGCAGACCTCTCGGATTTTCAAAGAGGCCAAATTGTTGGTGCTGATATGGCAGGCGCTAGTGTAACCTAAAGTACCCGAATGCTTGGCGTGTCAAGAGGTGCTGTCTCCAAAGTAATGACTGCGTTTGAAAGAGAAGGAAAAACGTCCGCAGCAAATCACAGGTCCGGCCGAAAGTCAAAGTTGACTGAGAGAGACCGTCGGACTCTAAAGCATATTTGTGAGAGAGGATCGCAAGACCACGGCTCCAAAAATCACTGCTGAGCTCAGTGAACACCTACAGAACCCAGTTTCCACGAAAACTGTTAGTCGGGAGCTGAACAAATCTGGATTCCAGGGAAGAGCTGCAATTCGAAAACCGCTGCTCTCAATGACGAATGTTTCCAAGCGTTTAGAGTGGTGAAGAAACCTTCAGAATTGGTCCCTCGAGCCGTGGAAACGTGATATTCTCAGACGAATCATCGTTTACCCTATTTCCGACCTCCGGTCGCGTGTACGTTTGGAGACAGCCGAAAGAAGCATTCCATCCAGACTGCCTTCTCCCAACCGTAAAACATGGCGGAGGTTCTGTGATGATCTGGGGTGCTATTTGCTGGAGATCCGCCGGCCCAATGATATCCCTTCATGGAAGAATTAACAGCCGCGATTATTTAGGCATTTTGGGCGACCAAGTGCATCCTATGGTTCAAGCACTGTTCCCAGAGGGGAACGCCATCTTTCAGGATGATAATGCACCAATTTATACAGCTAGAATCGTTAAAGCATGGCACGAGGAACATTCTAATGAGGTTGAGCATCTCATCTGGCCCCCACAATCACCAGACCCCAACATTATTGAGCATTTATGGTCGATTTTAGAGATTCAAGTTAGACGTCGATTTCCGACGCCATCGTCGCTCAAAGAACTGGAGGGTGTTTTAACTGAAGAATGGGCTAAAATTCCTTTGGAAACAATTCACACCTTGTATGAATCCATACCTCGGAGAATTGAGGCTGTAATCGCCGCAAAAGGTGGACCTACACCATATTAAACTAACTTTTGTTGATGTTTCCAGGTGTTTCCATTATTTTGCCCAAACCCTGTAAATGTGCCAGCTGAACCTGCTAACCATTTTTCTGAAAAGGTTGATGTGTCCACAGGTGCAAGAGTGCTCAGCCACGTCGCTCTAGCAGGAGCAAGCGACGGTGCTACAGGAAGTGGGGAGGTGTATGGGAACCGTGAGGTAGGTGATGCCATGCAACGGACCAGTGCCACCGAGAAAGGTAACTGGCCCATAAGTAGAACTGCTCCTGAAGTGTTGGGTGTGGATGGTGAGGTAGAGCCCATAGCAGCGCCGGCTGATGGGTCTGTAGGAATCCCCAGGGAGACAGCCTATGTAGCCGCTGTCACCGTCAGAGTGCCCAGAACGCAGGTAACGCCCTGCCTTCTGGACCCTCCTCCGCCACAGGAATGACTGAACCAGAAATGGACCCAGAGCAGGTACCAGTGAGGGGACCTTGACGTCACTTCTGGCTGCCTCCAGCCAGGAGTTCCAGGCCGCTCTGCACTCAGATGCGAGCCTGGAGAGATTGAGACACCTCGCCAAGACGCCCACCTTTGTGACTGATAAGTAAAGGGTGTTCTGGGAACGAGGAAGGTTGTACCAGGACACAGTACCCGGAGATTCCCAAAAGGAGTGGTTGAGTGAAAGACAGCTGTTCGTCCCGTACCAGTTTAAGGTTGAGTTGTTGCGGATTGCTCATGAAATTCCACTCGCTGGACACTTGGGGATCAGCAAAACTAAGGCCCGGCTGTCTCAACACTTCTATTGGCCCAAGATGGGGACAGATGTAACAAACTAATGCCGCTCCTGTATCACCTGTCAAAGAGTGGGGAAGGTGGGGCCTGCTCTTAAGGCTCCCCTGATCCCTTGGCCAGTGATGAAGGAGCTTTTCCAGAGAATCGCGGTGGACATTGTGGGCCCGCTGGCCGTCCCCAGAAGCTCTGGAAAACAATACATCCTCACTGTGGTAGACTACGCTACCCGGAGGCAGTGGCTCTGTCCTCAACTAGGGCAGATAAGGTGGCGGATGCACTGGTGACCATCTTTTCATGGTAGGATTGCTTACCGATCAAGGTACCCAATTCATGTCTCGCCTAATGGAGGCTCTCTGTAAGAGAATGCAGGTGGAGCGTCTGGTATCGAGTGCGTATCACCCACAGACCAATGGCTGTGGTGAGAGCTTCAACGGTACACTCAGACAGATGCTCCGCATGCTGGTTGACACCCAGGGACGCGACTGGGAGTGGTACCTCCCACACCTGCTATTTGCTTACAGAGAGGTTCAGTATGCCTCGACGGGGTTCTCCCCCTTCGAGCTCCTGTATGGCAAGCGAGTCCGGGAACCTCTTGAGTTGGTAAGGGAATCCTGGGAAGATGAGCCGAACCCTTCTGAAGTGTCCATCGTGGAGTATGTCATGCGCTTCCGCGACAAAATGCAGACGGTGACGCAGTTGGTGCATGACAACATGACGCAGGCTCAGGCTGACCAGAAGCACTAGTACGACCAGAACGCCCGGGAGCGGACCTACCAGGTGGGTCAAAAGGTGTGGGTGCTGGTCCCTGTACCAAAGGATAAGCTTCAGGCAGCCTGGGAAGGCCAGTACGTCGTCCACCAACAGCTCAACCCAGTCACCTACGTGGTCACGCTTGGTAACGCTAGGGGTAGGCGCAAGGCCTTTCACGTCAACACGATGAAGGCTCATCACGAAGGTGAAGCCAGTGTCCTACCGGTCTGCAACCTGCCCGAGGACGGGGAGGAAGACCTCCTCCTGGACATGCTGGTCAAAGCCAAGGTCGCTGGGTCCAGCAAGGACATGGAGATAAGCGTCTTGTTAACCGTACCCCAGCTGTCACAGTTGTTGACCACACTGGAACCCTTCCGGGTCGTGTTCTCCAACTGACCCGGGAGAACGAAGTTAGCGGTCAACTAAGTGGACACCGGGAATCATGTCCCACTATGCCGAACACCCTATCGGATCTCTGAGGAGGTGCAGCAGGTTATGCGCCAAGAGATCAATGAGATGTTGCAGCTGGGGGTGATTCAACAATCCAAGAGCGCATGGGCCTCACCTGTAGTTTTCGTGCCTAAAAAGGATCGGACCACACGGTTCTGCATGGACTACATGGGGCTCAACGCCATTACAACCTTTGACGCGCACCCGATGCCGCGCATCGAGGATCTGCTTGAGTGGTTAGCAAACGCAAAATACCTATCCATCATGGATTTGAGTCGGGGATACTGGCAGATTCCCCTAAGCCCTGAGGCGCAGGAGAAATCCGCCTTTATCATCCCCTTCGGGCTGTATGAGTCCACAGTCATGCCCTTCGGCATGAAGAATGCCCTGCCACTTTCCAGCAGATGGTCAACCACCTGCTTCAGGGACTGGAGAAGTACGCAGTGGCGTTCCTGGATGACATTGCTGTCTTCAGTTCCACCTTGGAGGAACATCTGCAGCATCTCCAGGAGGTGCTCCAGCGTGTTCACCAAGCAGGCCTGACCATCAAGCCGGGAAAGTGCCAGATGGGCATGAGGGAGGTCCACTAACTGGGGCACCGGGTAGGCAGGTGTTCTTTATGGCGAGAACCAGAGAAAGTGGACGCAATCACCCCCAGGACCAAGAAACAGGTGATGTCCTTACTGGGCACTACAGGGTACTATAGGCGCTTTGTTCAGAACTACAACAGCCTTGCAAAGCCCTTGACGGACCTCACCAGGAAGAAGCTACCCCAAACAGTCGACTGGACAGACTGCTGCGAGGTAGCCTTCTGGGCTCTGAAAACAGCCCTGTGCAGCTCTCCCGTGTTAAAAGCAGTCGACAGCAGTCGGCCATTCCTAGTACAGACCGACGCCAGCGAGTTTGGTCTCGGTGCTGTGCTCAGCCAGGTCGACTCGGGGAACCAAGAGCACTATGTGTTGTACCTGAGCCGGAAGCTTCTGCCGAGGGAAGTGGCCTATTCCACCATCGAGAAGGAGTGCCTGGCCATGGTCTGGGCACTTCAACGTTTGCAGCCCTACCTGTACGGTCGCACCTTCACGGTGGTGACCGACCACAACCCCCTGAGCTGGCTGCACACAGTGTCTGGAACCAACGGAAGCCTTGCCCTCCAGCAGTATGACTTTACCGTGAAACACAGAAAGGGCAGGGAGTATGGCAACGCGGAAGGGTTGTTTCGCCGAGGCGAACCTGCCGATGTGCGCATGGACGAGTACAGAGAGGTCCTACCTCCGTAGCGCAATCCAAAAGGGGAGGTGTAATGACACCCCATTTTGCCCGTATTCAAAATTCGTTTCCAGAAACTTACCCACACAATGAGCTCTGCTAGTCATTAGGTTTTGCAGACTCATGCTGTGGGCTTCTGACCCCCCCTTTCTCTCCCTCCAGCTACACACACACTCTGTGTAACGTGATACCAGGTTGCTAGCCCCACTGAAAAGTTATGGCCCAAGCTGGCTGAAGGCAGTTGGGAGACCATGTGCTCTATTGTTCTTGTAGAGACTTAATATGAGGGCATATCTTAGCCCCAGTTGGTGTTAGGAGTGTGACAATCACATATTTGAGTTGTGCGTCGACCCAACTATCCAGCCTGTAGTTTTCTAGACTTCAGCGTCAGCAGAGTCCAAGAAACGGATTCCTGCTTAGCCGATCCATCCAGGCACTTCGCATTTAGACTTAAATGCACGCCAACGTCCTGCGGAGTAAAATGGTACGCTGTGCATCACTGTAGAAGGTTTTATCTTGTTGAAGTTTTTGTAGCAAAAATGTTCATTCAGGAAAAGAGAAGTACTTCCATAGCTCCACCCACTTCAGTGATGTCACAACCAAGGGGTATAAGGTAGTGCCAGGTCATTTTGCTTGAGATCTGCACTGGAAACCTGATGCAGTGAAAGTCTGTAATGCACTGCGACCTGTCGCTCATCCCCCAACCGCATGGTTTGCATGCAATGATCTAAGCAACTGTAAGTTTTTCTTCCTTATGTTAATCCTTTTTATTTTGTAATAGTCTTGTACATACTTTAATCGTCTCACATTGTAAAATCTTTTAGACCTTTTGTAAACACTGCCTACCATTTTGGAGTAAAATATGTAAAATTACTAGTTCCGTTTCTCCTTGCTCTGTAACGTACTGTCACGTCCTCCGAAGGGAATTGCGCTACTAAATTGGGGTGGCCTCTGCCCCACATTCTAGAACCAGAGGCTGGTGGCAGCAAGTGTGTGCTGGGCATTGGGTATAGCTGGAAGTGACGGAGCGGGTTTTATAAGCGTATTGCCTGGCTGCGGCTAGGAGTAGGACAATTCCCTCACTGCAGCTTGCATAACAGCCAGTACACATACAAGCAGGCCCGTCCGTCGACTAATTATCCTAGGTGCAGTTCCCTGACTGACTTGAGGGTAAGGGAGTGCCGGAGAGCTGCGAGTTCCTAAGCGGAACTGGAAAGTGGGATATACATAAATCCCTGCAGTTGGTTACACATTGGTGGCACCGGAGGGATAACTAAAATAAGGCCCCCGGCGGTAAAGTGTACGGTCAATAGACTTGTTTGCGGTTTTGTTTCATCACATTTTGGTGGCAACGGTGGGATCATAAACGTGACCCCCGTGCTTCCGTGTCCGATTTCATCACAGTATACAAGAAAAATTATTAGATTATGACATTAAATGGAAAGAAATTTGAGATTAAAGTAAATCTTCGTTCCGGACCACCCCTTTAACAAAGGAGGGTCAGAAAACATTGCACCCTCAATACAGTGACCTGATATCACCCTCACATTGGGGGCCTCTACACTGGGACATCAGAGGTCCTCCTCAGCCTCCATACAAGCACCTATGAAAATCCTGATACCACTCACCCAGGGTCTCACCACAGGGCCCCCAGATAGCGCCCCCCAATGTGAACGCCCCTAACTGCAGAGACCCCATCCTTACCCTGGTAGAAGAGCTGAGTGCTGGTGTACCCCTCGCAGTCTGTCAGCGTATCCTCCTTGTCCGTCTCCACAGGGTCACACAGACGGGTGATGCAAACTTCCAGTGAACAGAGGGACCCCATCTTACAGAAGTCTGCCTCTGCCGAGGGGGAGATCTCCGCACGTACAGTGTACAGGGTCTGCTGGGGAGAAGACGGATCGTTACAGCCTGGGACGGAAAGATCATCGCGTAAACACAGCCCTCTCAGCATGGCCGCCCACCGAAGGACAGACTGGGGTCTCCCAGAACAGCTGATGACACTATGGGGAGGGCCATGGGCAGAGGAATCGCTTGCTGTGGGCATCAGGCAACACTTTCAGGGCCACTCACATAGAAGTGCTCCAAGTGGAAGAAGTAGGTGAATGGGTGGAGGATGGCAGAGGACTCCGCAGGAGGCAACGGGAGGAAGCCAACCGAGAAGCTGCACGGGAGCGGAGAGGGCAGAGCCTGGTGCCATGTCACCTCCCACACGTACAGCAGGCACTGCTGACTCTGGAGAGCCTGAGGGAAAAAACACAGCAAATCAGACAATGAGACCACGGTATCCTGAAGAGACAGGGGAGAGAGAGAGACGGGAGAGACAGACACGGGAGGATAGAGAGGGCAGAGCCTGGCGCCACGTCACCTCCCACACTTACAGCAGGCACTGCTGACTCTGGAGAGCATGCGGGAAAAACCACAGTGAATCAGACACTGAGACCAAGGCATCCTGGAGAGACTCGGAGAGAGAGACAGGGGAGAGAGACAGAGACGGGAGAGAGACAGACGGGAGAGAGACAGAGACGGGAGAGAGACAGAGATGGGAGAGAGACAGACGGGAAAGACACAGACGGGAGAGAGACAGACGGGAGAGAGACAGACGGGAGAGAGACAGACGGGAGAGAGACAGACGGGGAGGACAGACAACAGAAAGCCTTCCTACACCAGGAAGCCTCCCAACACAAAGTACCCATAGCCAACCTGACCAAGCCATCAAACTACATGGCTTGACAAAAGGCAAAATCCGGAAGATGGTACACAAAGTCAAAGAGGAATATCTCAGCATCTGGAGGAACAACAAACAAATCCCAGAAACTGACAATACCAGAACCTACAGAGGAAGTACAAACTGGCCCCATATCTAGAGAAACAAGAAAACCCCAAAGAGCGACAGATCCTGAGCCGGTACAGACTGAGCGCCCATGGCCTACTCATTGAATCCATGTAGCACTGACAGAACTACAAGCTCCGAGAGAATAGATTCTGCCAGCAGTGCCCCCAGGAGGCCGTGGAGGATGAGGTCCACTTCCTGCTGAGGTGCCCCAAATACTCCGCAGTAAGGGACACCCACTTCAAGAGACTGTCTGATCTCCTCCCAGACTTCACCTCCATGGAGGAAGAGAAACTGCCGATAATACTGGAGGAAGAGAAATGTGCAGCGGCTATAGCAACGGAATGTCAGTGCCTGCCACAGACTCAGAGGAGACTGATATGTCTTGGACCTCTATACCCCAACTTGGACATATCCCTATCCCCAGACTAAGAGGAGCCTGATATGTCATGGAACTCTATTCCTCCACCCTGGACTTGTCCCTATCCCCAGACTAAGAGGAGCCCGATACTTTATGAACTCCTATACCCCATGTGAAGGATTGCACAGGGGAAGGGGGTGTCGACTTAGCTCACTTCGTGGGGGGGGGGGGGATATATATATATATATAAACCTCCCGGCCGTCAATGCCAGAGTTCCTCACTAACACAGTACGGTATTCTGCCACCAGTTCCTCATTCAAAATAAGCCCCAACCGACAGCAGGGCGCACTAGAAAATACAGATATACAGTATATATATATATTTATTATATATATATATAATATATATATATATATATAAGAATATACAAGTTTACAGTCAGGAGTGTAGTACAAGGGTAGGGTATAGATAGGTTGCAATTACCATGCTATGTAGCATGTGACCATAGGGAGGCACTAATGGATCACAGGTCCAAATCTTAGTTACATGCTTTCCTGGCCACGTCAGGTAACGGATCCTCCTACCAGTAGAAAAACTAAGTCCAAAATGAGGGGCTGCCTTATATCTCCTAGGCTGCTCCATCCTACACTCTGCGCCCACCTCTGGGCTTGTGCAGCCTCTCTCCTCCCATATCTGAGAATATGATTTTCTGTCCAGAACGTGGAGGCTCATAACTTTCCGCCCGAAGCTCTGAAAGGAATGGCAGCGGTGCCACTGGATTCTACTGGATTTTATCTGCGCATAGAGACTAAATATGCCTACTGTATGTAATTCCTGGTAGCTAAGCTTTATAACTCCATAATGCAGAGTGTTACAGGTTGCTGCAGGAACAGACATGTGGGGGAAGGAATGTCGATTCCGATTATGTGCTCTGCTAGTCTCAGGGATATTGCATTGTTATTATAGGTCATTTTCCAGCTTCAATACCTCAGAGCCTTGCTGTGACCTGCTATGCCACGCTGTCTCTATGTGCTCGAGTCAGACAAAGGAATCTAGTTTGGCTGTAGCTGCAGAGAGCTCACACCCTGGTGCTATAATTGCTAGTCACCGAGCTGCAAAGGGCTTGTTCCTGGAGTTTAATTAAAGCAAAATAATGATCATGAGGAATGAATGCCAAGGGAGGGGGATTAGTAATATGTAGCAAGTATTTTTGGGGAAAACTATATTGATGGGGAATTCCATCAAAAATCAAAATGATATCACTTAGATATAATTTTCCCAAATCTCACACTTCCCCCTTTAGAGGACGCTAGGGGGCATCACATTCCTGTGTTCCCCCGAGCGCACTCCCGCAATCTCTTCTTGAGAAGGCCCGTTAGCGTTGCCATGGTCGCAGCCTATTTTGTGGCGAATGGAGAAGTGGTACTGCTGGAGCTCCAGGCTCCAGCGCAGCAACCTTCCATTTGTCCAGGAGACCGTGTGCATCCAGCTGAGGGGGTTGTGGTCCATCTCCACGATGAAGGGATGCCCGTACAAGTATGGCTGTAGACGCTGCAGGACCCACACAATTGCCAGGCACTCCGTTTCCATCATGGAGATATCCACCTCTCTCGGCAATAGCTTCCTGCTCCGGTACAGGATGGGATGCTCCTGGCCCGCTGCTTTGACCTGGCTGAGCATGGCACCAAGGCCAAAGTCACTGGTGTCGGTCTGTACTACAAACGGCTGCGCAAAGTCAACAGCTTGTAGTATTGGGGAGCTGAAGAGGGCGGTCTTGAGCCCCTGAAAAGTGGTCTCGCAGGCGACTGACCAGTCTACTGTGAGCGGCAGCTTATGAGGTCAGTCAGGAGCTTGGCCAGGGTGCTATAGTGTGGAACAGACCTCCTATAGTACCCTGCGGTCCCGAGGAAGGATATCACCGGTTTCTTGGTCCTGGGGGTGGGTCAGGATGCGACGGCATCCACTTTTCTGGGTTCTGACTTCAGAACCCCCCGCCTACTCGGTGACCCAGGTAGAGGACCTCGCTCATGCCCAGCCAGCACTTTTCTGGCTTGATGGTCAAACCTGCCCGGTTGATCCGCCTAAGCACATAAGTCAGATGCTCTAGGTGATCCTCCCATGTGTGACTGAAGATGGCAATATCATCCAGGTACTTGAAGTCCCTGGAGCAGCATTTTGACCATCTGCTGAAAAGTGGCAGGGGCATTCTCCATACCGAATGGCATCACGGTGGACTCGTACAGTCCAAACGGGGTGATAAATGCAGAGTGCTCCCAGGCCTCAGAGGGATCTGCCAATATCCCCGGCTCAGATCCATGATGTTCAGGTACTTAGCCCCAGCCAACTGATCGAGCAGGTCATCGATGCGTGGCATAGGGAACGCATCAGTGACCGTGACAGCGTTGAGCCCCCAGTAGTCCACGCAGAACCAGGTAGTTCGGTCCTTTTTGAGGATGAAGACTACGGGCGACGCCCACGCGCTGTTGGATGCCTGGATCACCCCCAGCTTCAGCATCTCGTCAATCTCCTGGCGCATCTGCTGCTGCACCTCGAGAGATCCCGATATGCTGACCGCCAGATCGGGGAGTGATCCCCAGTATCCACGTGATGGACAGCCAATTTGGTCCTTCCGGGAAGGCTGCTGAACAGCGCCCGAAAGAGGCTTAGAGTAACCGCCAGCTTGGACCGTTGGTCTTCGGAGAGCTGGTGGCAAACCTCTACATCCTCAATGGATCCACCCGCCTTGGTTGAGCAGATCCAGGAGGGTTTCGGCCTCTTCTTTCTCAGGAAGGTTGCACACAGGGAGGGGGCAGGCCTCCGGCTCATGATGGGCCTTCCTCATCTTCACATGGAAGGCCTTTCTCCTTCCACGGGCATGGTCTAGGGTGACCAGGTACGTGACGTCATTGAGCCGCTGTTGGACAAGATATGGGCCCTCCCAGGCTGCCTGAAAATTGTCCTGTGGTACGGGGACCAGTACCCACACTTTCTGACCCACCTGGTAGGACCTTTCACAAGCAGTCTGGTCGCACCAGAGCTTCTGGTCAGACTGAGCCTGGGCCATATTGTCCTGCACCAGCCACAACAAGGCTATAATAAATAATAATCTTTATTTTTATATAGCGCTAACATATTCCGCAGCGCTTTACAGTTTGCACACATTATCGTCACTGTCCCGAAGGAGCTCACAATCTAGATTCCCTATCTGTATGTTTTTCGAATGTGGGAGGAAACCGGAGTACCCGGAGGAAACCCACACAAACACGGGGAGAACATACAAACTCCTTGCAGATGTTGTCCTTGGTGGGATTCAAACCTAGGACTCCAGCGCTGCAAGACTGTAGTGCTATCCACTGAGCCACCGTGCTGCCCACGGCTATCATTTTGTCCCGGAAGCGCACGACGTACTCGACGACCAACACTCCAGGGTGGCCAAGTCTCATTCCCATGCCTCTTTCACCAGAGCAAGGGGCCCTCGTAAACGCCTCCCATACAGGAGCTCGAAGGGGGAGAACCCCGTTGAGGCCTGTGGAGCTTCCCGGTAGGCAAATAGTAGGTGAGGAAGGTACCGCTCCCAGTCGCTCCCGTGGGATTCAACCAACATCCTAAGCATCTGCTTGAGGGTGCTATTGAACCACTCGCACAGACAATTAGTCTGCGGATGGTACGGGCTGGCCTCCAGATGTTGCACCTGTATTTGATTACAAAGGGACTCCATCAGCTGCGACATGAACTGGGTCCCTCGGTCGGTGAACATTTCCTGGGGAAATCCCACTCTGGAGAAAATATTCAGTAAAGCAGAGGCCACCTTGTCGGCCAGAGTGGACGACAAGGCTACCGCTTCTGGGTACCGGGTGGCATAATCCACTACCGTTAGTATGTAGCGTTTCCCGGAGCGGCTGGGAACAGACAGCGGTCTGATCATCCACAGCCACCCTCCGGAAAGGCTCATCAATGATGGGCAATAGCACCAGTGGGGCTTTGCGGCGCCGCTCCGCCTTCCCCACTCTCTGACAGGTGTCACACGAACGGCAGTAGGCAGCCACATTGGCCCTCATTTTAGGCCAGTAAAAATGATGGGCTAGCCTGGTTTTGGTCTTAGCAATCCCTAAGTGTCAGGCCATCGGAACCTCATGTGGGATCCACAACTCCGGCAGGAACGGATAGGGTACCAATGTCGGTCCCTAGGCCACGCCTCTGGTGACTCTTGCTGAACCAACTGTCACGCTGTCTAATGATATGTATACAATGTCAGTAAACTATTAATACAGGAACAACACTCTATACAACAACTAGTATAGCAACATCAGCATGTAAGTATAGAATAGATTTACCTGACACGATATCTGCTGAACTCAGGGTTAATCTTGAGGACTTGATGAGCTGAAACAGGAAAGAGGTGGACCGGGATCTAACCTGACCCTAAACTGGGGTCCTAACTAATCCCTCACCTTGGAGGTACTGATAATGGTTCAGAGGTCCAAGTCTCCAACCTAAAGGGTATGCCACACTAAACAATATCGCTAACGGGATCGCTAAAAAACGTCACTATTTAGCGATCCCGTTAGCGATATTGTTCAGTGCGGCAGCTTCCAGCGACGAGCTTCCTGCTGTGATCTCGCTCGTCGCTGGAATCGTTCCGGACCCTATTTTCTCGTCGGCGCTCCCGCTGGGTAAGTATCTTATCGCTGTGTGGCACCTTTTCTTAGCGATTTAGCGTTACTTTTGTACCGCTAAAGTCGTTAAGAAGATCGCTAACGGCGATAGCGTCGTTAACTATATCGCTAAATGTGGCCGCATTTAGCGATATAGAAACAATCCCGCTAGCGATCGCATTAGTATGCGTCGTTATCGTGATCGCTAGCGGGATTGTTTAGTGTGGCAGTACCTTAACCCTGTCTCCTATCAGACCCTGAACCCTGTAATCAGTCCTAAGAAGGATCCTGACTACCACCAAAGGGATATGGGCTGATCTTAGCTAAATACACAGATTAGACATATAAGACAGACAGGATAGCACTCTCTTGCATACACACTCAAACACCAAAGGAACACAAATGGTCTGGGAAATAAACTCTAACCAAGTTGAGCTTAGAACAACTAAGGAGCTCACAACTAAAGTCTATACAGATTCATTCCTATCTGTGGTCTGCATGAAGGATTTCACTGGCAACTCCCCAAGCAGACAACCAGGAATTTAAAGGAAACCAATCAACAAATAATCAATTGCAGCCGGGAGAAACTGCACCCAGTCCCAGCACCGAGCACAGACAGAATTAACTCCCTAGCTGCCAAACACAAAGAAACAGCAGCTCAGCTGTGAGAAGTCAAAATGTGCAACCGCGACGATCTTCGTGGCAATGCACACATGACAGTACCCCCCCTTCTACGAGGGGCCTCCGGACCCTCAGGGCCAGGCCTGCCCGGGTGAGTTCTGTGGAAGGTCCGAACCAAACGATCTGCGTTAACATCAGACGCAGGGACCCACGTCCTCTCCTCTGGACCATACCCCTTCCAATGCACCAAGTACTGAAGGGACCGGCGATTCAGACGTGAGTCAATGATCTTTGATACTTGAAATTCCAAGTTACCATTGACCAACACAGGAGGAGGAGGTAGAGGTGACGGTATGACTGGTGCCACATACCTTTTAAGTAATGACTTGTGGAACACATTATGAATTTTAAACGTAGGAGGGAGGTCCAGACGAAATGCCACAGGATTAATTATGGAACTGATCCTGTACGGCCCGATGAATCTGGGACCCAGTTTCCAGGAGGGCACTTTAAGTTTTATATTCCTGGTAGACAACCATACCAGATCGTTCACATTCAGATCTGGACCAGAAACTCTCCTCCTATCAGCCATACGTTTGTAACGGTTCCCCATCGCACTCAGATTATTCAATACACCTCTCCACACAGAAGCAAGTGACGACGAGAAACGCTCCTCCTCAGGAACCCCAGAAGGGCCCCCCCCATTGAAAGTACAAAACTGGGGATGAAAACCATATGCCCCAAAAAACGGGGACTTACCAGTGGACTCGCTCCGCCTGTTGTTAAGAGCGAACTCTGCCAGAGGCAAGAAATACGGATTTTTGTGTTACTCACCGTAAAATCCTTTTCTCCGAGACGCTCATTGGGGACACAGGACTGTGGGTGTATGCTACTGCCACTAGGAGGCTGACACTAAGTAAACATAAAAAAAGGTTAGCTCCTCCTCCGCCGTATACACCTCAGCACTGGCCACAGGCAAATCCAGTTTAGTGCAAAAAGCAGTAGGAGGCTAAAATAAATCAGAGTTAACACAGATACAGCATATCCAGAAGAAAAAACTGCTGATACAGATTAATCAGAGAATAGAGTTAACTCAAAAACAAAGCCATCTGGCTATTAGGGAGGGAGCTGTGTCCCCCAATGAGCGTCTCGGAGAAAAGGATTTTACGGTGAGTAACACAAAAATCCGTATTTCTCCTTCGTCTCATTGGGGGACACAGGACTGTGGGACGTCCCAAAGCAGTCCCTTGGGTGGAAACCGACTCCACAGTGTAGTTTATAATCAAGCATTGCTTATAGGTGCGCAACCGCGCCCTGAAGAATCCTTCTACCCAGACTGGCATCCGCAGAAGTCTGGGTATGGACATTATAATGCTTGGAAAAGGTATGCAGACTGGACCAGGTTGCTGCCTTACAAACCTGTTCCACCGAAGCCTGATGTCGAAGGGCCCAGGAGGCACCCACCGCTCTGGTGGAGTGAGCCTTGATCCCTGCGGGAACCACCGCGCCCTGATGCGGTAAGCCTCCTGAATGGCTAACCGAATCCACCTAGCCAAGGTTGATTTAGAAGCAGCAAGTCCCTTCCTGCGACCTTCAGGGAGGACAAACAGCGTGTCCGTCTGTCGAAAGGACGCCGTCCGAGATACATATCTCCTGAGTGCTCTCACCAGATCCAGCGTATGGAGAGCCTTCTCCACTCGGTGCGTCGGAGCTGGGCAAAACAATGTCCTCATTAATATGAAATGAGGACACGACCTTAGGCAAAAAAGGTGGTGTTGGTCTGAGCACCACCTTATCCTGATGGAAAAGTAAGTACGGAGCTCGACAAGACAGTGCAGCCAGCTCCGAAACCCGCCTTATGGATGTTATGGCTACCAAAAACACCACTTTCCAGGAAAGAAATGACAGAGAAACCTCCTGCAAAGGTTCAAAAGGAGACTCCTGCAGGACTCCCAGGACTAGATTGAGATCCCAAACATCTAAGGGAGCCTTGTAGGGGGAACTATATGGACAACCCCCTGAATAAAGGTCCTAACTTGAAAATTAGACGCGATCCTTCGCTGAAAAAGCACTGATAAGGCTGATATCTGGCGTCTAAGCGTACTTGGTGCTAGACCTGAATCTAGGCCTGCCTGGAGAAATGACAGAATGTTTGGAATTGAAAACCGAAGCGGGGAACAATCATGTTCCCTGCACCAAGTAAAAAAGACCTTCCAAGTCCCGTGGTAGATGCGAGCCGAAACAGGCTTTCGGGCGCTAGCCATCGTCGCGGCGACTTTTTTAGAGAATCCAGCCCTGGTCAGGATCCAAGATTCAACGGCCAAGCCGTCAAACACAGGACCGCTGAGTTCTGGTGGTAAACTGGGCCTTGAGAGAGAAGGTCCGCGCGCTCTGGCAGTCGCCAGGGTGCGTCGGCGAGCAATTGTACCAGCTCCGCGTACCATGGGCGACGTGGCCAATCTGGAGCGATTAATATCGCTGGGACTCCTTCTAACCTGATCTTTCTGATCACCCTTGGGAGCAGAGCTATTGGTGGAAACAAGTATGGAAGATGAAACTGATTCCATGGTAGAACCAGGGCATCTACTGCAATTGCCTGCGGATCCCGGTACCGGGAAACAAAGTTGGGCACTTTGGCATTTATCTTGGAAGCCATCAGGTCCACATCTGGGGTTCCCCAGCGTCGGCATATCTGCTGAAAAACCTCGGGATGTAGAGACCATTCCCCTGACGCTATGCCGTGACGGCTGAGAAAATCTGCTGCCCAGTTTTCCTCGCCCGGTATGTGGACTGCTGAAATCACAGAGTGATTTTCCTCTGCCCAGGTCAGAATCTGTTTTACCTCGTGCATGGCCGCCCTGCTGCGGGTACCTCCCTGATGGTTTATGTATGCCACCGCCGTGGCATTGTCCGATTGTATTCGGACTGGGCGGCCCGCCAGATGCTGGTGAAAATGCCTCAAAGCCAGCCGAACCGCTCGGATCTCTAAAATATTGATCGGGAGGGTCGATTCTTGCTGAGACCAAACTCCCTGAGCTGTGTGGTGACGAAACACTGCTCCCCATCCGAGAAGGCTGGCGTCCGTTGTGACTACCAACCAAAAATTTGGAGGAAACAAACGACCCTGTCGAAGAGTGGTGTCCCTTGTCCACCACATAAGAGTCTGTCTGATCTGCAGGGACAGACGACACCGCAGATTGAGGGAGTAAGGGCTCCCGTCCCATACTGCCAAGAGTGCATGTTGAAGGGGGCGAAGATGAAACTGGGCAAACGGAATAGCCTCGATTGCCGCCACCATCCTTCCTAGGACCCTCATGCAAAACCGGATGGTGTGAGGAATAGGTTGGCGAAGTATCCGTACCTCTTGGCGGAGAACTAAGGCCTTGTCCTGAGGAAGAATTATCAACCCCTGAGCGGTGTCGAAATTCATCCCTAAAAAGGTGATCTTCCGAGATGGCACGGGAGATGACTTCTTCATATTCACCAGCCACCCCAAACGAGCAAGGGTGTCTAACGTAATGTTGACACTTTCCTCGCAGGTCTGAAAAGACGGCCCCTTGATGAGGAGGTCGTCTAAGTAAGGCAGGATGACTATCCCCCTGGAGTGCAAAATGGACACAACAGCAGCCATGACCTTTGTGAACACCCTGGGGGCTGTGGCTAGCCCGAATGGCAGGGCTGCGAACTGAAAATGAAGTTTGTCGATGGCAAACCGAAGAAACCTTTGATGAGGGGGAAATATGGGAATGTGAAGATAGGCATCCTGGATGTCTATTGATGCTAGAAATTCCCCTCTTTCCATGGCTGCAATGACCGAACGGAGAGATTCCATTCGGAAATGCCGAATTTTGACAAACCGGTTCAATCGCTTTAGATCTAGAATAGGCCTTACGGTACCATCCTTCTTGGGTACAATGAACAGGTTGGAATAAAATCCCTGACCTCTTTCGACCTCTGGTACAGGTACGACAACCCCGCTGTGCCGAAGAGACTCGACCGCCTTGAATAAGGCACGACCTCGAGACCCCTCTTTGGGAAGGCGCGAGGGAAAAAAGCGATTTGGGGGAAGGCTGGTAAATTCTATTTTGTACCCCGTGGAGACTAACTCCCTGACCCACTCGTCGTGAGTCACTGATAGCCAAGTGGGACGAAACCAGAGTAAGCGGCCGCCTACCCTGGAAAAATTGACCGGATTTTGCCTCCAGTCATTTGTCCGAATATCTTTGGGGTTTGGACCCTCTGGATCTTGGCTGATAAGATCTCCCTCTTCCCAGAGGATTGGTCCTGTAGGTGACCTGGCGATCTTTGGCCTGATTAGGCCGACCTGAGCCGCTGGAGGTGGCTGGCATGGCCCAGCCTGGGTTACGAAAGGCCCTAAAACGAGGCTGAGGTTGTCGACGAAAAGGTTGTTTAATCCTTTGCTGAGGAAGGAAATTGCTCTTCCCTCCCGTTGCATCAGATATGAGCTGATCCAGTCTCTCGCCAAATAACCGACCACTCTGATATGGTAAAGATGTAAGCGACTTCTTTGAGGTTGAATCTGCTCGCCAAGTTCTCAGCCATAAGGATCTTCTAATGGCAATTGCATTAGCAGCGGCTAATGCTGCGCAATTTGCCGCATCCATGGATGCATTAATTAAGAAGTCTCCAGCAAGAGCTATTTGATTAGAAATCTGGGTTACCTCAGACGGCACCTCTATGCCGTGAAGAGCCCTATTTAGAGACTCCGACCAGGATATTATGGCCTTGGCAACCCAAGTCGCTGCAAAAGAAGGAGAAAGAGCAGAACCTGATGCCTCAAATACCGAACGGGCCAAACTCTCAATTAGACGATCCGTTGGCTCCTTAATAGAGGAACCGCTGGGAATAGAGAGGAGCGTTTTAGATGCCAAACGCGAAACAGGAGGATCAACCGAAGGAGATTCTGTCCACTTCTTAAGGAGCTCAGGAGCAAAAGGATATCTAGTATTGAGAGCCTTTTGTCCAGCAAAGCGCTTGTCCGGTTTCTCCCGGTGGCGCTGCACTAATTCCTCAAACTCAGGATGAGCACCAAAAACTTTATGGGCTTGCCTGGCTCGTTTAAAGGTCACCTTGTGACCAGAGGTCAAGGTGGACTCATCGTCTATCCCCAGAGTTTGATTGATAGCTTCAATTAAACTGTCAATTGTTTCTTGACTATACTGTGCCTCTAGATTAAGTGATTCTTCCAAATCGGAATCCGAATATTGATCACTTGCCAAGGGAGAGGGAGAGCGGGAGACGGAACTAAAAGATGCCGAGGCTCCAGACGGCATGGGCGACACAGTGTGGGTTCGTTTCCCCTGTGTCTGCCTGGTGCGAGCGCGGCCCCTGCAGGCCTGAGGTTCCTGAGATGTAGCCAAGACAGGTGAACCACTGTCCCTGCTCCTATCGGGAGCTTGAAGGGACTCGACCGCTCTGGTCAATGACGCCACAGATTGAGCCAGGGAAAGGGCCCATTCAGGGGGGCTTGACGCACTAGGCTCGGCTATAGGAGAGGGTTCCTGAGCCCGTTCAGAGACACAGGCCTCGCAGACCCGAGAAGTCTGGGCATGCGGAAAAGGGGACCTACAAGCAATGCATGCAGTATAAAGTATCGTATGCGTCTTGGTTCTTTTGGACATTCTGAATCCGTCACAGTACACAATAAACTGGATGTGTCAGTCAGCGGAAGGGGCGCAAAAGTGCGCAACAATCAGGCTGGAGGTAGTAGCACTCACCCCAGTCCTGTATCCCAGCGTCCTTTCGTGTACAATGGGCAGAAAAAAACAGGACATCCGAGTTTCTCCCGGTGGAATTGCCTGCGGCTCCAATCTTTCAAAAAAGAGCGCTTCTCTGCCAAAGAGGAAGTGCTCATGTAGCCGAGCCTCAGGAGGGAGGGTCAAGAGGCGCGGCCTAGACGTCAGGGCTTCCGTCCCCCCAACTTCCGGCCGCGGCCTATCTCCGGCAAAAGCCGGGGACTAAATTTGAAGCCGCGGCCTAGCGGCCGCCGAAGCCGCGGTCTAAATTTCCGGCGGAGGCGGCCCCAAAGTCGGAGGGCGGGTCCGCCGGAAGGAGACGCCGCCGGGGGCGGAGCCCACCTCCGCGACCGCGACCCTCAAGCTGACGCCGGCATAACATTCTGGCCAGTGGCCCAGTCCCCGGGAAAAGCCGGGGACTAGATTTGAAGCCGCGGCCTAGCGCCATTAGAAGCCGCGGTCTAAATTTTTCCGGCGGCGGCCACCCCAACGTCGGAGAGCGGCCCCGCCGACAGGAGACGCCGGGAACGGTCCCCATACTCACGACCGCGGCCCCCTCCACCATCTTCAGCCCGCGGCCTAGTCCAGGGCCGGGGACTAAATCTTTACTCCGGAGCGCTGCTGTATCTTTAGCCATTCTGGATTTGAAGGTGAGATTCTTCTTCCAACGTCTTCACATGCAGCGCATTAAAGGGGGACTCTCCGTGAAAAATAAAAGGACGGTGCAGGAACCCTAACTCCATCACCCCTTCAGGGGATGAGGAGAGGGACCGTCCGCCACCTTGCAGCACCGCAGTCTAGCATTGGTGGTGCAGTGGGGGCCGCACGGACTAACTCCCGCCTCTGTACAGCCTAGGGCTTCAATACCTTAGGGTGGTCAGGGCTGAGTCCGGCATTTATGTCCCACGTTGCAGGAGAGGATACGATGGAGGCTTTACTGCACGTGCTCGCCCGTTGATGGTTTGGGGAGATCGGACCCTTTCAATAGGATCCGTCGCCCCTATCTCATCTTCGTGGGAAAAAAAAAAAAAAAAATGGTCTGGAAAAAGAACCAGACGTGTGCCTCCATCAGACACTAAGCAATAACTGGATTTGCCTGTGGCCAGTGCTGAGGTGTATACGGCGGAGGAGCTAACCTTTTTTTATGTTTACTTAGTGTCAGCCTCCTAGTGGCAGTAGCATACACCCACAGTCCTGTGTCCCCCAATGAGACGAAGGAGAAAGAAGACCAGTCCTCTTGGTTCTCTGAGACAAAACACCGGAGATATGTCTCTAAGCTCTGATTCAGACGCTCTGTCTGACCATTGGTCTGCGGATGAAAAGCCGAGGAAAATGACAATTGCATCCCCCGACGTAAACAAAATGCCCTCCAAAATTTGGACACAAACTGAGACCCCCTATCTGACACCACATCAGAAGGCAACCCATGAAGTCTAACGATCTCCCTAATGAACACCTGCGCCAGAGTTTTAGCATTAGGGAGTGCAGGAAGAGCAACGAAATGTGCCATCTTACTGAACCTGTCAACAACCACCAGTATGACAGTATTCCCTGACGACGGAGGAAGGTCCGTAATGAAGTCCATAGATAAATGAGTCCATGGACGCTCCGGAAGTTTCAAGGGTAAAAGGGTCCCAGATGGACGGGTATGCGGGGTCTTAGAGCGAGCACACACCCCACATGACGCGACAAAAGTTATAACATCTTTATTAGCATTAGGCCACCAAAACCGGCGAGAAAGGAGATCTAAAGTAGCCTTACTCCCTGGATGTCCTGCTAGAGCAGAATTATGATGTGCCTCAATAACCTTTTGTCTCAACAGATTTGGGACAAACAGTCTCCCTGGAGGTCCTGCAGGGGCGTCCCCCTGAGCCTCTAACACCTCCTCCTCAAGCTCAGAAAATACAGCCGACACTACCACCCCCTCCTGAAGGATAGGACTCGGGTCATCCGTTTTCCCGGCCCCTGGGAAACTGCGAGACAAGGCATCAGCCTTTACATTCTTAGACCCCGGGCGATAAGTGACGACAAAATTAAACCTGGTAAAAAACAACGACCATCGAGCTTGTCTGGAATTCAGACGCTTAGCGGATTCCAAATACAACAGGTTCTTGTGATCAGTAATAACGGTAACCGGGTGGACTGCCCCCTCCAAAAAGTGACGCCATTCTTCAAAAGCTAACTTAATGGCCAAAAGTTCCCTATTGCCAATATCATAATTCCTTTCGGCGGACGACAATTTCTTAGAAAAGAAAGCGCACGGATGCCATTTACCAGGGGACGGACCCTGGGACAATATAGCACCCACCCCTACGTCAGACGCATCCACCTCCACAATGAACGGCTGAGATGCATCTGGTTGGATGAGAACGGGTGCCGAAGCAAAACATTTTTTCAAAGAGGAAAAGGCTTGGTAAGCTTTGTCCGACCATTTAGAAAAATCCGTCCCTTTTCTTGTCATGTCAGTGAGAGGTTTGACGACAGATGAGAAATTACAAATAAATTTCCGGTAGTAGTTAGCAAACCCCAAAAAACGCTGCAGAGCCTTAAGATCCCCTGGCTGATCCCATTCAAGCACTGCTCTCACCTTTTCAGGGTCCATACGGAAACCGGAGGCTGACACCAAAAAACCCAAAAACTGAAGTTCCTGTACGGCAAATACACACTTCTCCAGTTTGGCGTATAATTTATTGTCTCGCAAGATCTGCAACACCTGTCTCACATGCTCCTGGTGAGACACAAGATCTGGCGAGTAAATTAAAATGTCGTCCAAATATACAACCACAAACAGCCCCACAAGGTGACGAAAAATGTCATTAACAAAATGTTGGAATACTGCTGGTGCAGTAGTCAGACCAAAAGGCATGACTAGGTTCTCATAATGTCCCTCCGGCGTGTTAAACGCCGTTTTCCACTCATCCCCCTCTTTTATCCTAATCAGATTATACGCCCCCCTGAGATCCAATTTAGAAAACCATTTGGCGCCAACAATTTGATTGAAGAGATCAGGAATAAGAGGGAGTGGATACGGATCTCGAACAGTAATCCGATTAAGTTCGCGGAAATCCAAGCAAGGGCGTAGGCCTCCATCTTTCTTCTTCACAAAGAAGAACCCCGCGGCTACTGGGGAAGATGAAGGTCTAATATGCCCTTTGGCCAGACTTTCAGAAATATAATCTTTCATAGCCTGCCTCTCAGGACCAGAAAGATTATACAACCTAGCTTTAGGCAACTTAGCATCAGGAAGGAGATTAATAGAGCAGTCATACACGCGATGAGGAGGCAACTCCTGACACCCCTCCTCAGAGAAAACATCCCCAAAATCCTCCAAAAAAGGAGGCAATGTACTAGGCACGACCGCACTGATGACTGTGTTCATGCAGTTGCTTTTGCAAAACTCACCCCATTGGCTTATTTCTCTGGACTGCCAATTAATCACAGGGTTATGTTTAACCAACCAAGGAAGTCCCAACACAATGGGAGTAGGTAGACCCTCCAACACATAACAAGATAATTGTTCCCTATGTATTGCCCCTACCCGAAGGTCAATGTTATGAACCTCATGAACAAAGCTACCTTGGCCGAGAGGCCTGGCGTCAATGGAGAATATAGGGATCGGTTTGACCAATACACTCAGATGCATACCTTGAGCCTGAGCAAACTGAGCGTCAACCAGATTAGCCCCGGACCCACTATCAAGAAGAACAGAAAATCTCTCCACTCTCGTACCAACCACCACCTCCACTGGTACAAGGAACTGAGAAGAACTGGCGGATGAAATACATACTCCCAGGTTGTCGTCCACCACACAACCTGGGATTAACAGTTTTCCGGCGACTTTTGGCTCAACAAGGCACGGGATGGACATTCTCCAACAAAATGTCCCTCTTTCCCGCAGAAAAAACATCTTCTAGTCCTGCGGCGTACCGCCAATGCCCTCCTACGAAATGATGTCCCTCCCAACTGCATAGGCTCATCCGAACAGACAAGGGGAACCTCAACATAAGGGACTTTAGTGGTAGGTGGAGAAACAACAGGGAGTGGGGTTACCTCACCCCTCTCCCGAAGCCGTCTATCAGTACGGATAGCTAAGGCCATAGCAGCCTCCAGAGAAGGAGGAGACTCATACTGAGCCAAAACGTCATTTAATTTATCAGAAAGCCCATGACAAAACTGGCTCCTAAGAGCTGGGTCATTCCACTGAGTATCTGTGGCCCATCTACGAAACTCAGAAGCAAATTCCTCTGCCGGACGATCTCCCTGCTGTATCTTACGTAATTTTGTCTCAGCAAGAGAGACCCGATCTGGGTCATCATATACCAATCCCAGGGCAGTAAAAACTTGATCTACAGACAGTAGAGCCGGGGATCCCGGAGGAAGGGAAAATGCCCAGGATTGAGGGTTCCCTTGCAGAAGTGAGATAACAATTCCCACTCTCTGCTCCTCACTCCCTGATGATCGAGGCCGAAGCCGAAAATACAATTTACATGCCTCCCGGAAGGTGAAAAATTTGTCTCGCCCACCAGTGAACCTGTCCGGGAGAGCAACCTTAGGTTCAACTCTGGTTTGCTCCAGGGGAGACAAAACTTTGGACTTTATGTCCGTCAGCTCCATGGATAATCCCTGCAACTGCAGAGCCAGCTGGGCTACTGGATCCATGGTAACTGGAGATAATTTTTATGGCCAGTGAAAATGTCACGCTGTCTAATGATATGTATACAATGTCAGTAAACTATTAATACAGGAACAACACTCTATACAACAACTAGTATAGCAACATCAGCATGTAAGTATAGAATAGATTTACCTGACACGATATCTGCTGAACCCAGGGTCAATCTTGAGGACTTGATGAGCTGAAACAGGAAAGAGGTGGACCGGGATCTAACCTGACCCTAAACTGGGGTCCTAACTAATCCCTTACCTTGGAGGTACTGATAATGGTTCAGAGGTCCAAGTCACCAACCTAACCCTGTCTCCTATCAGACCCTGAACCCTGTAATCAGTCCTAAGAAGGATCCTGACTACCACCAAAGGGATATGGGCTGATCTCAGCTAAATACACAGATTAGACATATAAGACAGACAGGATAACACTCGCTTGCATACACACTCAAACACAGAAGGAACATAAATGGTCTGGGAAATAAACTCTAACCAAGTTGAGCTTAGAACAACTAAGGAGCTCACAACTAAAGTCTATACAGATTCATTCCTATCTGTGGTCTGCATGAAGGTTTCACTGGCAACTCCCCAAGCAGACAACCAGGAATTTAAAGGAAACCAATCAACAAATAATCAATTGCAGCCGGGAGAAACTGCACCCAGTCCCAGCACCGAGCACAGACAGAATTAACTCCCTAGCTGCCAAACACAAAGAAACAGCAGCTCAGCTGTGAGAAGTCAAAATGTGCAACCGCGACGATCTTCGTGGCAATGCACACATGACACCAACACCCGGTACAGCAGTCCCTAGTCCCAGACCACCAGCTCGAGGTCCGAGTCCGTGAAAGGCTGTGCCGCTTCCAAAGCTGCCTGAAACCCCTGACTGGACGTGGCCAGAATTGACGAACCTGCCACGTCTTCTGTCAGTTGTCCGGGACCCATCTCCAGGCCTCCCTCTGGCTCAGCCACCACTTGGTCGGAAGGGAGTAGGCTGTCAGACCTCCGTAAAGCTCCTTGGGCTCCAGCACTCCCACTCCTGGTGACAGCAGCCATGACCGCTGTAACCCTGGGTAGTACCTGCCTCCCCTCAGCTTCCACACAAGTCGCCGAGTGAGTTGGACCAACCTGGACTCCTGGCATCCCTGGTGTGGGGACCACGTGCCCTGGGGCGGGGACCACGTGCCCTGGGGCCTTACCTGGAAGCTCCACCTCTCCTGTGACAGCCCCAACCCCATTGGCACGCTCCCCTTCCTGCAGCTGCACAGAATCCAGCAGTTTGGACTCATCTTGGGGCCCTACAATTCCTGCGGCAGCCCCTTCCACCAACTCTGGTTCTCGCCTTGCAGCCACCTGCCCCTACCTCTCCCTCCAGAGCACACTGTCTCATCACACCTGGGGGCATTCTCACACCTTCCTGTGTCTTCTGGCTCCCTCTCATCTGCCGCCCTGCATGTGTCCTGTCAGCACAGAAGTGACTCTCAGATAACACCTCCCCCCTTGACCCTGAAGGAACAGGCAACACACTCACAACATTACCAGCAGTAGACAAATCAAGACACAGTGGGGGACCAGGACTTGGGGTCTCAGTAGCCACATACTGTGACACTAGCTGCCCCAAATCTGTCCCAAGTAAAACATTCGCGTAAATATTCGCCGACACTCCCACCTCCCTCATTCCCCTCCCGGCGCCCCAATCCAGATGAACCCTGGCAATGGGCAGCGCCGGTTCGACGCCTCCAATCCAGGAGACTGCAAGAGTTTTTCCGGGTATCAAGTCCTGGGGGGACACCATCTCAGGCCGCACGAGGGTCATCTCAGCGCCGGTGTCCCGCAGTCCCATAGCAGTGGCGTGGTTTACGGTGACGGGCTGGTAATTGTCAGGGGACCTCCCACCACCCCCACACGACAGGGGACGGTTTTGGGGATGAGGACAGGGCCTTGGGGCGCCGGGGACACATGGCCCTGAAGTGTCCGGGTTTGAATCATAGAATAGTAGAGTTGGAAGGGACCTCCTGGGCCATCTGGTCCAACCCCCTGCTCAAAGCAGGATTCTCTAAATCATCCCAGACAGATGTCTGTCCAGCCTCTGTTTGAAGACTTCCATTGAAGGAGAACTCACCACCTCTCGTGGCAGCCTGTTCCACTCATTGATCACCCTAACTGTCAAAAAGTTTTTTCTAATATCTAATCTGTGTCTCCTCCCATTCAGTTTCATCCCATTGCTTCTAGTCTTTCCTTGTGCAAATGAGAATAAAGATGATCCCTCTACAATGTGACAGCCCTTGAGATATTTGTAGACAGCTATTAAGTCTCCTCTCAGTCTTCTTTTTTGCAAGCTAAAAATTCCCAAATCCTGTAACCGTTCCTCATAGGACATGGTTTGCAGACCGGACACCATTCTGGTGGCTCTTCTCTGAACTTGCTCCAGTTTGTTAATGTCTTTTTTAAAATGTGGTGCCCAAAACTGGACACAGTATTCCAGATGAGGTCTGACCAAAGAGGAGTAGAGGGCAATAATGACCTCACGTGATCTAGACTGTATGCTTCTGTTGATACATCCTAGGTTCTACCCCTGGCCTGGAGAGGGAAACAGAGGGGGATGCCACTTGAATGCGAGGGGCTTGGGAAACAGAGGCAGGATGAGTCTTACCCCCTCTCCAGGTGCTGTGGGCGGCCCGCTTGACTTCAGGGGCACGGCTATTGGCATAGTCATCTGCCAGAGTGGCTGTAGAAGGGCCCCCTTTGGTTTCCAGTCACTGAGGTACTGCTGGAGGTCCTCTGGGCAGTTCCACAAGAATTTCTCCGTGACGAAACGCTTCCCGGATCTCCTGGCCGATGGTGAACTCCAGACCCTTGGTCCAGTGCTCTGCAGTTCTCATAAGGGCCGGCATGTGGTTGGCCCACGTGTCCTTGGAGACTTTTTGCAGGCTCTGGAACTTCCTGCGTTAAGACTCCAGGGTGAGGTTGAACTGCTGGATCAGGGCCTGTTTGATGCTCTCATAGTCCTGTTCCTCCCCGGCAGGTTAAGTCCCCCAAAATTTCCAGACACTTACCCCTCAAACGAGGGGTCAGGTACTTAGCCCACTGATCCGAGGCCAGATGGTGCTGTCGGCAGGTCTGCTCAAAGGCCAGCAGAAAGGAGTCCAGGTCTCCATCCTTCTCCAGCAAGGGGAAGTCCTCGGCTCGGACCTTGGCCGTCTTGGGTTCTGGAAGAGCTGTGGTGGGCAGTAGGAGACCCTGCCGTGCCAACTCCAGCTGATGTTGCTCTGCAGCTTCACGGCGTTCCACCACCTCCCGCTCTGCTTTCAGGAGGGCTGTGGAAGCGTCCTCTAGCCCAGCCTTGAGACTCGCCAGAGCAGCTTGAAAGAGGGCCTCCGATCTGAGCTGTCTGGGGAGAAGGGCAGTAGGAGGGCGTTCTCCGAAGGCATGGTACTGCACTGGCAGCGAGACGCTTGGGGGGCCTGGGCGGAACCCCCCGGATCACTCCATCGGAACCAGTACAGTCATTCTCCGCATTACGGGCTAGCTCCGCGGCTGTCATTCTTGTCGGGCTTTGAGTGCCCACACCTCTACAGTACTTAACTCGGACTATCAAGTGCTGAGCTGATCTTAAGACCCCAGCAGCAAAAGCTACTGCTGTTAGTCCTTAGTGTCTGGGAGTAGGGATCCCACGCACACTATTATCTCAATTCCACCACTCTGCCACCAATCTGTGACGAATTGCACAGGGGAAGGGGGTGTCGACTTCGCTCACCTCGGGGGAGAGGAGAGAAGGACCCAGCAGGGATTGGCTCTCTGGTGCCACCACTTGCCCCAGGTTAGTCAGGGAACTGCACCGAGGGCATATAGTCACCGGAGAGGCTTCCCTTATAGGTACGAGTTATTGAGGCGCTCCCAGTGAGGGGGGAAATACATCACCAGTCCAGGCTGGGGATATATATATATATACAGGTCCTTCTCAAAAAATTAGCATATAGTGCTAAATTTCATTATTTTCCATAATGTAATGATTACAATTAAACTTTCATATATTTTAGATTCATTACACACCAACTGAAATTTGTCAGGTCTTTTATTGTTTTAATACTGATGATTTTGGCATACAACTCCTGATAACCCAAAAAACCTGTCTCAAAAAATTAGCATATCAAGAAAAGGTTCTCTAAACGACCTATTACCCTAATCTTCTGAATCAACTAATTAACTCTAAACACATGCAAAAGATTCCTGAGGCTTTTAAAAACTCCCTGCCTGCTTCATTACTCAAAACCCCCATCATGGGTAAGACTAGCGACCTTACTGATGTCAAGAAGGCCATCATTGACACCCTCAAGCAAGAGGGTAAGACCCAGAAAGAAATTTCTCAACAAATAGGCTGTTCCCAGAGTGCTGTATCAAGGCACCTCAATGGGAAGTCTGTTGGAAGGAAACAATGAGGCAGAAAACGCTGTACAACGAGAAGAGGTGACCGGACCCTGAGGAAGATTGTGGAGAAGGACCGATTCCAGACCTTGGGGGACCTGAGGAAGCAGTGGACTGAGTCTAGTGTAGAAACATCCAGAGCCACCGTGCACAGGCGTGTGCAGGAAATGGGCTACAGGTGCCGCATTCCCCAGGTAAAGCCACTTTTGAACCATAAACAGCGGCAGAAGCGCCTGACCTGGGCTACAGAGAAGCAGCACTGGACTGTTGCTAAGTGGTCCCAAGTACTTTTTTCTGATGAAAGCAAATTTTGCATGTCATTCGGAAATCAAGGTGCCAGAGTCTGGAGGAAGACTGGGGAGAAGGAAATGCCAAAATGCCTGAAGTCCAGTGTCAAGTACCCACAGTCAGTGATGGTGTGGGGTGCCATGTCAGCTGCTGGTGTTGGTCCACTGTGTTTCATCAAGGGCAGGGTCAATGCAGCTAGCTATCAGGAGATTTTGGAGCACTTCATGCTTCCATCGGCTGAAATGCTTTATGGAGATGAAGATTTCATTTTTCAGCACGACCTGGCACCTGCTCACAGTGCCAAAACCACTGGTAAATGGTTTACTGACCATGGTATTACTGTGCTCAATTGGCCTGCCAACTCTCCTGACCTGAACCCCATAGAGAATCTGTGGGATATTGTGAAGAGAAAGTTGAGAGACGCAAGACCCAACACTCTGGATGAGCTTAAGGCCGCTATCGAAGCATCCTGGGCCTCCATAACACCTCAGCACTGTCACAGGCTGATGGCCTCCATGCCACGCCGCATTGAAGCAGTCATTTCTGCCAAAGGATTCCCGACCAAGTATTGAGTGCATAACTGAACTTTATTATTTGATGTTTTTTTTTGTGTTTTTAAAAAACACTTTTATTTTATTGGACGGGTGAAATATGTTAATTTTTTGAGAAGGACCTGTATATATATATATATATATATATATATATATATATATATATATATATATATATATATATATATATATATAAACCTCCCGTCCGTCACTGTCAGAGTTCCTCAATAACCAGTACGGTATTCTGCCACCAGTTCCTTGCTCGAAATAAGCCCCGTCCGACAGCAGGCTTATATCGGGTCAGAAACCAACCCTGGGGATAGCGTGTAATATACAACGGAGCGTGCTGACGTGGGGATTCATGTATCAAGATAAAAGAGCAGTCCAAGATTAATTTTATATTTAATCGCCGAAAAGGCGCACTAGAAATATACAGATATATATATATATATACAGGAAAAACACGGATTTTGGTAAAGACTTACCTGTAAAATCCTTTTCAGCGAAGGAAGGAAGAGAGACACAGTAATTCATTACTGATGGGTAGGCGGAGCCCCAGATCAGGATGTTACCTCAGATCAAAAGAGTGATGACTGGCTGGCCCCTCCAGCTCGGGCTCCTCCTACTCAGCTCCAGTCGTATCAAAGCTTTTAGGAAAAGAGCCAAGATCACCAGCGGAGCAACATAACCCCTTCTGAAGGAACTTCAGAGAAAAAACACAAGGATACAGGTTATGCATGCAAAGAAAGCCAAAAACCACAGAGTTCCAGGTACTACTCACGGAACCTGACTACTGCGATGAGCTGGCGATGCTGGAACAGAGCCTTAGCGCGCTGACCTCAGCCCAGATAATCGCTATCAGATAAGGGTCGCGCTGCATCTGAAAACATCAACACACTTCTGCCGTGGGAGGGTACTGTGTCTCTCTTCCTTCCTTCGCTGAAAAGGATTTTACAGGTAAGTCTTTACCAAAATCCGTGTTTCAGCTGCAGATGAAGGAAGAGAGCCACAGTAATTCATTACTGATGGGACGTCCCAAAGCAGTTCAAAAATAAGGGTGGGAAAAAACCAACAAAAGGCAGAAAACCCAACAACCTTAACAACAAAGCGCAACCAGCGCTAAACACAAGTTCATCCAGAACTTTAAACCACAGCTGCCTGCAGGACCCTACGTCCGAGGGCTGCATCAGCGGAAGCACTGACGTCCACTTTATAAAATCTTGTAAACGTGTGGACAGAGCGCCAAGTCGCCGCTCGGCAAAGCTGCACTGCCGAAGCACCTTGATGAAAAGCCCACGATGAAGCCACAGCTCTCGTGGAATGGGCTCGAATCTTAATCGGGCAAGATTCACCCCGAAGACGGTAAGCTTCCAAAATAGCTGACCGGATCCAACGAGCTATAGAACCCTTGGAAGCTCGTTGACCACGCCGACGACCTGCCGGAACCACAAACAGGGAGTCCGTCTTACGAAAACCTTGAGTAATAGATAGATAAAACTTCAAGGCCCGCACTAAATCCAATGTGTGTAAATCTCGCTCTTTCGTATTCTTCGGATCCGGACAGAGTGAAGGCAACACAATATCCTGGTTAACATGAAATTGTGACACCACTTTAGGCAAAAAATCACCCCGAGTGCAAAGCACTACACGATCCGGAAAAAACTCCAGAAAAGGAGGCGAGCAAGAAAGAGCTGCCAATTCAGAAACTCTCCTCAAGGAAGTGACTGCAACAAGGAAAGCCACCTTCCAAGAAAGTAAAGAAAGGCTAGCAGAAACCATAGGTTCAAAAGGTTTATGCTGAAGAGCCTCCAAAACAAGGTTGAGCCGCCAAGGAGACACGGGTGCCTTCCGCGGCGGAAACTTACGAGAGATACCTCGGAAAAAAGAGATCACGTCTCTATTCGAAGCAATGGTTCTCCGGAATAATAAGGACAGAGCAGAAATCTGACCTTTCAGAGTGCTAACTGCCAAACCCTTGTCTAGCCCATGCTGCAGAAAAGCCAACAGGTTGGGAATGGAAAATTTTCTCGGGTTCCGAGAAGACCCCAAACACCACGAAAAGAAGGTTTCCCAAATTTTGTGGTAAATCCTAGAAGTAGCCGGACATCTTGCAGCACGAAGGGTAGCAATGACCTCGGCTGAAAAACCTCTACGGGTCAAGATCTCGGTCTCAAGAGCCACGCCGTCAAACGCAGGGACATCAAGTCCGGATGACAAATGGGCCCTGAGTCAACAAGTCCTGTTGAAGAGGGAGTGGAAACGGAGGTGCCGCCAACAGCGACATTATTGTCGAGAACCACACCCTTCTTGGCCAGTCTGGAGCTATCAGAATAGCTGGAATTCTCTCTAGTCTGATCCGACGCAGCACTAGAGGAAGTAAGGATATCGGCGGAAATACATAGATCAGCTTGAACTGATCCCACTGAGCCACTAGAGCATCCACCGCCACCGCCTTCGGGTCCTTGTACCTGGACATGAATGTCGGTAACTTGGCATTGGACCTGGAAGCCATCAAATCCACTTGGGGGGTTCCCCAGCGAGAGCACAGTAGTGCAAAGACTTCCGGGTGGAGGCTCCATTCCCCGGGATCCATCCTTCTGCGACTGAGAAAGTCCGCTGTAATATTCTGAACCCCTGGAATGTGAATCGCCGAAATGGCTGGTACATTGGCCTCTGCCCAAATCAGAATTCGGGACACCTCTACCATGAGTCTGGAACTCCTTGTCCCACCTTGGTGATTGATATACGCGACAGCCGTCGCATTGTCTGTCTGCACACAGACTGGCAGACCGCTCAAAGGGACCGTCCAATGTTGATCGGAAACACAGACTCTTCCGGTGACCATACCCCCTGAATCCAGAGATTGTTCCAAACACCCCCCAGCCCGTCAGGCTGGCATCGGTGGTTATGACTGACCACTTCAGAGGGAGGAAAGACTTCCCCAGGGAGAATGCCCCTGGACGTAACCACCATTCTAGAGAATCCCGCACCGCGCGAGAAATGGTGACACTGCAATCCAGCGATTGCGACTGGTTCCATCGACTCAAGATGAACCTTTGAAGAGTCCTGGAGTGGAACTGGGCAAAAGGAATTGCCTCCATGGACGCCACCATCAGTCCCAGAAGACGCATACACTTCCGTAGGGACATTGCCATTGAGGATGTCATAATCTGTACATGTCGAAGAAGACATGACTGTTTGTCTGGTGGTAGGGAAACTACCGACCGAAACGTGTCGAGATGCATTCCCAAAAAGAGAATTGTCCTCGATGGTTCCAGGGACGACTTCTCCCAATTGACCAGCCAACCAAAGTCTTTCAGAAACTGAAGAGACAAATCCCGAGCCGTCAATGCCTCCTCCTCCGAGGAAGCCACGATCAAAAGATCGTCCAGATAAGGGAGAATCGTAATCCCTGTCTTCGAAGGAGTGCCATGAGGGGCGCCAGAACTTTTGTAAAGACCCTTGGCGCTGAGGCTAAGCCGAACGGCAGAGCCACGAACTGGTAATGATTCTGACCTATGGCAAATCGAAGAAAGCGCTGATGAGCCTTTCCGATGGGAATATGCAAATAGGCGTCGCGAATGTCGATTGACACCAGAAAATCGTTCTGTGACAGAGCTGCCACAACGGAACGAAGCGACTCCATGCGAAATTTCCGGGCATGGACATGCCGGTTCAATCGCTTGAGATCCAGAATCGGGCGAAATTTGTTCTCCTTTTTGGGAACTATAAAAAGGTTGGAATAAAAACCTTTCCCTCGGTCCTCTGACGGAACCGGTATCACTACACCCTTTGTAGTAGCGATTCGACCTCTCGCTGTAGAGCGACAACAAGCTCGGGTTCCGACGGAACGCGAGATTGACAAAAAACATTTGGGGGTTGAGAAGCAAACTCTATGAAATAGCCTGCCGACACTATCCGCGTTACCCAGGAATCTGGAACGCGAGCCATCCAAGTCTCCTTGAAAAGAAGCAGGCGACCCCCACTCGAGAATCCTCGAGTGGACCCCTGGCGTCAATCCGACTTTGCGGATTTCTTGTCAAGTTCCCGCTTGTTCTGGCGGAAACTCTGCTTCCAGGGAGTACGAGTTTTCTGAGAGGATTTCTTTCCTAAGAAAGAAGGACGACCCGATCCCCACGAGGAGTGACTAGATCGCCCTCGGCCCCGAAAGGACCTCCGACCACTATAAACACCAGGCTTACTGGACACCGAGGCCATGGCCCTTCGCTGTGGTAATGCTGATTCCTTCGCCTTAGCCCTGGAAATCAGCTCTGTGAGGTCGGATCCAAAAAGATGGCCACCCTTGTAAGGTAAGGCCAACAACTTGTTTGGAAACTGCGTCCCCGGCCCACTGTCTGAGCCATAAAGCTCTTCTGACTGTGACCGCTGAAGCTTGCGCTTTGGCCAGCAGAGATGCCGTATCCAGACCAGCATCAAAGATATAACAGGCTGCCGTTTCTAACCATTCACAAGTTTCCCGTATCTCAGATAACGGAGATTCATTTTGCAACTCCGTCTTCAGACGTGCCAACCAGCTTAGAGAAACTCTAGCAGCACACATGGATCCTAGCACTGCTCGAAATCCATGACCCGCAGCCTCATAGCTTGCTTTTGCCGCCAATTCTGCCTTTCTATCCAAAGGCTCCTGTAAGCTGCGCTTTTCCCTTAACAGGGAGTAGAGAGGATTTACTAAGCTGAGACAAAGACACATCCACTTCAGGAGCAGAAGTCCAATTAGCCTTTAACTCCGTAGAGCAAGGATAAAGTGTATCAAAGAAATGCGTTCATGAAAACGCTTATCTGGACATAGACGTTCCTCCTCTATTACACCATTAAGCTCATCCAGAGCTGGCAATGTTGTGCGCGAAGCACGGGACTCCTGGAAAATGCGTGTTGATTTACCAGGACGACTAGTTACCTCCTCCGGTAACTGTAGTATATCTCTCATGGCTTCAATTAATGCCTCCGTACGCTTCGCCATAGAGGAACGCCCCTGCGGCTCGTCCGCATCTGAATCGGATATTTCTCCATCCGAATTTAAAGGGGAACTCTGCCCAATATCAGATACATCTGACTCGCTCCGTGTAGAGGCCGGTAACGGCCTGCGTCGCTTCCTCTGAGAGGAATTAGCAGACACATATTGACCTAAAAGGTCAGATAAGTTATTAATCGATCGAGCGATATCATCCAATTTACCACCGCTGTCGACCGCAGCGCTAGACGCTGTGGAGGTCTGCGTATCTGATTGCCGCAATGGCACTGGGACGTGAACCGCGGCATCTGAACTCTGTTCAGACATGTCTCGCCTGTAAGAGCAGGTCACGCGGTAATACCAGCAAAAAACTATGCGGTTTTTTTTTTTTTTTTTTCAAACGCTGAAGGGTTAACGCTCCACCAAGCAGAGTTACCCCAGCGGTATTCAGTCAGCAAATTTAGCAGGTAGAAATAACCCTCAAAGGGGTTAATATTGCAAACTCACCAAAATATATATATATTGTGAGCCCCAGCCAATTTTTTATGTCTCTGATGAGACAGCAGCTGCAGGATAGCGATCGCTGCGCTGCGGGGTGAGGAATCCGCACTCACCCAGCTGGCCGTGGTGTCTATATGAGGAGGGGAGCGGTCCGAGGAGCCCAGGAGCCTGAGTAATGGCCGCCATAGTGAGGGGGTCGCAGGAGAAAAGCCAGAGCGCGCGTCTTCCTGCTCAAAAGACCGGGATAGATAGGCCACGCCCCTGCTAGCTCAAATAATGAGCGCGAACTCTCCCCGCTCCTGCTCCCTCTCTGTCCTGCAGCTATCTGCCTGCGGACAAAAATCACCACATCTTCATGTAGTAGCGCTGTCACAGCAGCGCTGAAGCATACTGACTTTACATGTAGTAGCGCTGTCACAGCAGCGCTGAAACATACTGACATCACATGTAGTAGCGCTGTCACAGCAGCGTTGAAGCATACTGACATTACATGTAGTAGCGCTGTCACAGCAGCGCTGAAGCATGCTGACATTACATGTAGTAGCGCTGTCACAGTAGCGTTGAAGCATACTGACATTACATGTAGTAGCGCTGTCACAGTAGCGCTGAAGCATACTGACATTACATGTAGTAGCGCTGTCACAGTAGCGCTGAAGCATACTGACATACATGTAGTAACGCTGTCACAGCAGCACTGAAGCATTCCATTAGTAATAGCGCTGCTCATTCAGACGCTAAAGCACTCACACATAATTATTATTAAAATTTGTGTGGAGTACTCACCAGCCAAGGCGCCACAGGGACCCTCAGGGGTTTCTGGCGCAGTGCCCATGCTTCCCTCCAGGGCGAAGAACGCAGTGACCGCACGTGTGGTTTGCGTTCCCGCCAGAGAAGCTCTCCTCATCCCCCAGGGCCGGCAAGGATTCTGCAGGGACTTTGAGTAAATACAGATCCGCCAAGGGAGAGGTTGGGGTACAGCAGCGCTGATACCCCTGAGACCTCTAGACCAACTAGTGATCCAAGTCTCCTGTCCGAATATAAAATAATAAATTTTCTGAGGAGCTGCATTAGCAGCGACCATCCTCTGGACCTCAAATCTTAGACTGGAGCTGAGTAGGAGGAGCCCGAGCTGGAGGGCCAGCCAGTCATCACTCTTTTGATCTGAGGTAACATCCTGATCTGGGGCTCCGCCTACCCATCAGTAATGAATTACTGTGGCTCTCTTCCTTCATCTGCAGCTGAAATATACAAGTATGCAGTCAAGAGTGTAGCACGAGGGTAGGGTATAGATGGGTTGCAATTACCATGTTACGTAGCATGTGACCACAGAGAGGCGCTGATCACAGGTCCAAATCTTAGTTACAGGCTTTTCCTGGCCGAGTCAGGTAACGGATCCTCCTGCTAGCAGAAAAACTAAGTCCAAAATGAGGGGCTGCCTTATATCTCCTAGGCTGCTCCCTCCTACACTCTGTGCCCATCTCTGGGCTTGTGCAGCCTCTCTCCTCCCATGTCTGAGAATATGATTTTCTGTCCAGATCCGTGGAGGCTCATAACTTTCTGCCCAAAGCTCTGAATAGAATGGCTGCAGTGCCACTGGATTCTGTTGGATTTTATCTGCGCATAGAGACTAAATATGCTATGCTTTATAACTCCATAACGCAGAGTGCTACAGGTGGCTGCTGGGCACGGGCGTGTGGGGGAAGGAATGCCGATTTCGATTATGTGCTCGGCTAGTCTCCGAGATATTGCATTCTGTTATTATAGGTCATTTTCCAGATTTAATATTTCAAAGCCTTGCTGTGACCTGTTGTGCCACGCTGTCTCCATGTGCTTTAGTCAGACAAAGGAATCCAGTTTGGCTGTAGCTGCAGAGAGCTCAAACCATGGTGCTAATTGCTAGTCACAGAGCTTCAAATGGCTTGTCCCTGGAGTTTAGTTAAAGGAAAACAATGATCCTGGAGAATGAATGCCAAGGGAGGGGGGCTGAGTAGTATGTAGCAAGTATTTTTGGACCAAACTGTATCTTGATGGGGAATTCCATCGGAAATCAAAATGATATAATTTAGATATAATTTTCCCATATCTCACACCCCACACGTCCCTATCCCCAGACTAAGAGGAGGCTGATATGTCATGGACTTCTATACACCACCCTGGACACGTCCCTATCCCCAGACTAAGAGGAGCCTGAAATGTCATCGACTTCTATACCCCACCCTGGACATGTCCCTATCACCAGACTAAGAGGAGACTGATCAGTCATGGACTTCTACACCCCCCTATCACCCATCCTCAGACTAAGAGGAGCCAGATATGTCATGGACGTCTATACCCCACCCCCTATTTTTACCATTTGCTTTGGCAATGCTAACATGTACTTAGTCCTGCCAATAAAGCAGAGACAGAGAGATGTGGGAGAGACAGAGAGACGTGGGAGAGACAGAGAGACGTGGGAGAGACAGAGAGACGTGGGAGAGACAGAGAGACGTGGGAGAGACAGAGAGACGTGGGAGAGACAGAGAGACGTGGGAGAGACAGAGACGTGGGAGAGACAGAGACGTGGGAGAGACAGACAGACGTGGGAGAGACAGACAGACGTGGGAGAGACAGACAGACGTGGGAGAGACAGACAGACGTGGGAGAGACAGACAGACGTGGGAGAGACAGACAGACGTGGGAGAGACAGACAGACGTGGGAGAGACAGACAGACGTGGGAGAGACAGACAGACGTGGGAAAGACAGACAGACGTGGGAGAGAACAGACAGACGTGGGAGAGACAGACAGACGTGGGAGAGACAGACAGACGTGGGAGAGACAGACAGACGTGGGAGAGACAGACAGACGTGGGAGAGACAGACAGACGTGGGAGAGACAGACAGACGTGGGAGAGACAGACAGACGTGGGAGAGACAGACAGACGTGGGAGAGACAGACAGACGTGGGAGAGACAGACAGACGTGGGAGAGACAGACAGACGTGGGAGAGACAGACAGACGTGGGAGAGACAGACAGACGTGGGAGAGACAGACAGACGTGGGAGAGACAGACAGACGTGGGAGAGACAGACAGACGTGGGAGAGATAGACAGAAGGGGAGAGACAGACAGAAGGGGGAGAGACAGACAGAAGGGGGAGAGACAGAGAAGGGGGAGAGACAGACAGAAGGGGGAGAAACAGACAGAAGGGGGAGAGACAGAGACGGGAGAGAGACAGACGGGAGACAGGGACGGGAGAGAGAGACAGGGACGGGAGAGAGAGACAGGGACGGGAGAGAGAGACAGGGACGGGAGAGAGAGACAGGGACGGGAGAGAGAGACAGGGACGGGAGAGAGAGACAGGGACGGGAGAGAGAGACAGGGACGGGAGAGAGAGACAGGGTCGGGAGAGAGAGACAGGGACGGGAGAGGAGACAGGACGGGAAAAGAAGACAGGACGGGGGAGAGACAGTACGGGGGGAGAAGGGCGGGAGAGGAAAACAGGGACGGGAGAGAGGGAAGGGGGGGAGAGACAGGAAAAGGGGGGAGAGACAGGACGGGAGAGAGAGACAGGACGGGAGAGAGAAGACAGGACGGGGGAGGAGAACAGGCGGGGGAGAGGAAAGGGGGCGGGTAAAAAGAGAGACGGGACGGGAAGAGAGAAGGGAGGGAAAAGAAGAGAGACGGGACGGGGGGAGAGAGAAAAGAGAAAGGGCGGGGGGAGCAGAGAAGGGGGGGAGAAAGAGAAGGGGGAGAACAGAGAAGGGGGAGAGAGAGTACCACATTAGAAGAAAATCCAGAAGTTAAGAGAGCGCTCTCAGGGAACCCTTCTCTCTTCCTGTGCAACGGGGGGAACTGTAGGTCCGAGTGGGCGGAGGCAGCTGTCACACAAAGGAATAAAGTCACACTATTTTCCACACAGACTTGGGTGTATTCCCGAGAAGAAGAAAGAAAATAATGAAAAAGGAGACCCCCCCTATAACACACCCCCCATAAAAAAAACAAAAAAATGAGCCGTCACCCCCCCCCGTATAATGACACACGAGGGTCACCTCCCCCTATAATGACACAGAGGGGCCGCACCCCCTCCTTTAAGACACAGCGGGGGGCCGTACCTCCCCCGAAATGAAAAACGGGCCCACCTCCCCCCATAAACCTGGTGCTGATGACGCAGAGTGTGCTGACTTTCAGAGAAGGTGGAACGTAGGTGTTATGGGGAATATTCGCCTGGACATCCCCCGAGACCCAAGGAAAGATAGATAGAAACCAAAGGGGCAACGTCCACCCCCCCGTCCCCCGGGGGGGCTCCATCCACCCAAAGATACACGCCAAACCTCCAGCCCCCCCCCGAGGAGATGCCCCGCTTTTGTAACCCCCCCCAAGGAGGATGCCCCCCCCCTTTTGTCCTCCTCCCCACGGGGGATGCCTTCCCCTTTTGTCCCCCCCCTAAGGGGAGCTCCCCTATGTCCCCCTCCCCCAAGGAGGATGCCTTGCTTTCCCCTCCCCCACGGAGGAGCCTCCCCTTTGCCCCCCTCCCCACGGGGGATGCTTCCCCTTTGTCCCCCCCCCCAAGGGGAGCCCTTTCCTTTTTGCCCCCCTCCCCCCAGGGGAGCCTCCCTTATTCCCCCCCCCACAAGGGGGGGCCTCGGTTTGCTCCCCTCCCCCCCAGGAGGATGCCTCCCCTTATCCTCCCCCCCCCACAGGAGGATGCCCCGCTTATGCCCCCCCCCCCAAAAAAGGGGTGCCCCCCTTATCCCCCCCCCCCACAGGGGGTTCCCTTATCCCCCACCGCCCCCCAAAGGAGCCTCTGTTATCCCCCCCCCCCCGGGC